>JAQZBX010089790.1:0-12585 GCA_029593785.1 Cabassous unicinctus
ATACACAAAAAAATTAAATTAAAAAAGCATAACATTACCATGTTTATATATTGGCAAGGATAGAAAGTACATTTAAAATGACTAAGGTTACCTCATTTACTTTTCTTGATGCCTTCCCAAAGAGAATGGGCTCAGATAACAGAATGAGAGATTTTAAATGAACATAAAAGAACATTAGGATTATACAATACCGAAGAAATCCATAAAGAAAAACATTAAAGCGTTTCCTCTAGAGATTAAAGTGACAATTAAATTGGTTCCTCATTTATTTTCCTAATTACGGTGGTCAAAAGTAATTTATATTTGGCTATGAGAGGTGTTTTTTGCCTCAAGGGATTTTCCAGTGTGATTGTGTTTGCTTAGGCTAATAGAAAACTAATTTGCATTCCTTGAACTCCTACCAGTTTAAGGTGGGTAAAGGACTCAGAAGAATGCTTAACAGTGGGGGGAATCCTTTCGGAATTTGAAAGGTGCTAAGAACTTCAAAAAGCAGATGATCCATGAAGAGGAGACAGTACAGGAATCTGATCACCTCCATCTCCTGCACCAGCTCTGGTACAAAAAACCATAGCAGAGCGCCAAGGAGCCCAGTGTGCGGGACTGGAGAGCAGGTAGGGCCACCGCCGCCTGCGCTCGCTGTGACATAGCTCCTGAAGGAGCCCTTTTATGCACCTTTCTTGACTCGGCTGTGAAAACCCCATCTTCAGCGTAGCTGTTACACGATTCCTGCTGCGGTTTCAGGAAGTGGGCGTGGCTTCTGGGGCCATCAGGTTCCGCTCTCCTCTCACGCTGAATGGCCCGGAGAGGCGAGGAGGAGGGAGGGACTGGGGTGCACAGGGAGCTGCTAGTTTCGATTAGTTTTTACATTATTTAATCTGGTTGAGTTTCGGGGTCACAGTATCTGAAATTCAGTTTCACAATTAGAGTATGAATACATTCTTGTTTTAAAAGTTCAAATAGGTGCCTATTACAATTAAATACAAAGACTCTCTTTAAACACTCCTCCCATCAAATCGTGTTCCACTCCCCAGAGATGCCCGTGTATCCATCACCAGGGAAGCAGTTAGACAAATGAGAATATTCCTACCCCATTAAACACTATGCAGCAGATTAAAAAACACGCTAAATATAATTGTAAATGTCCTGATATGTAATGATGCTACAGCTGCAGGTTTTCTCAAGCAATCGTGGTAGGAAAGCTATACCATGATCTATTTACTCACTTTACTGCTGATAATAGTTAGATTCCTTCCAATACAAAAATAAGGGCTGCGGTTAGTGTCATTGTACCCGCTTTGTCAGGAGCCATGTAAATATTTCTTCAGCGTGGATACGTAGACGTAGAATTATAGCTTCAAAGGGAATTTGCATTTTAAATGTCAATAGATTGTGTCAAATTGTCTTGAAAAAGTCTTTACCATTCTACATTGCTGCCAGGGATGTTTAAGAGTATCCCCTCCACACCAATCTTTACTTAAACTGCATATTATCTATCGCTTCAATTTTTGCCACACTGACAATGGGGGGGGAGGGGAGGGGGAGGAGCTCATTGTTTTAATTCGCATTTCTCTGATTTTAGTGAAATAGAGAATATTTTATATCCTTATTGGTCATTTATATGTTTTTTGTAAATTTCTCATTCTTATATTAGCCCATTTTTTCTTATCGATTTGTAGGAACCCTTTATCTTGGATATTAATCCTTTATCTATCATACAATTTGCAAAATATTTTTTCCCGTTTCTCTTTTGAATTTGAACTTTGATTATGGTTGTTTCTAGCAATTTAAAAGTGATATTTCTCAAGACTGAGGGAAATGTACAAAACAGACAGGGAGGAGTTGTAGCTGAGAGTTAGGAATTAACAAGTGATGATTACTGAATCATTAGATGCTTTTTATTCCCCAGTATATTATAGGATGGCCAAAAGCTAGGACCTTGAGATTACTGAAATTGGCTAGACCTGCCTCACCCTATGTATGTGGCCATTTCAAACCAAGACCTGCTATTGTGATGATTATTCTAGACTGATTTTACCTTTATTTATGGTTTTTTCTATTGAAGTGGTAACCACTCCACCCTCCCAGTTTGAAATCCGTAAAAACCCTACACTCCTCAAACTCAGGAAGACAGACTTTTAGGCCATTAGGACAAACGAGCTCCTTGCTATGTGCTGGCAAATAAAAAAATACAATTAATGTAACCTATGGACTACAGTTAACAGCAATACTGTCATATTCTTACATCAATGCCAAAGATGTACTGTGTTGATAATAGGGGGTATGGAAAAAATCTGCCAAATGTATGCTACGAACCAGAGTGGTGAGTCTGATGACATTATCTCATGATCTGTAACAAATGTTTCACAACCGTGTGGTGTGTTGGTGAAGGGGTGTTGTGTGGGAATTCTACACATGTGCATGGCTGTTTTGAAAGTTCACAACCTCTGTAATAAAAATCAAGCCTCTTTCTCTCTTTGAAGCCCCGGTGTCTCAGGAACTGGTCTTTGAAGAGCATTGGGCAAGGACCCGCTTTTGCTCAGTATCAACTCACTTTACTTAATTTTATAATGCTATTATTATTTCTGTTAACAACATAGCAGAGGCTGAGAGAAGGTCTGAGATGCTTTCTTTTAAACTAAAATACTTCCCCTGCTGGTGTCTTCTACTGATTGAGATGCAAATGCCTTTATGATACGGCTTGAAAGGCGGAGAAGATTTGAGAGAAAAGGGCTTAAGTAGTAGCATAGAATAGCGAAGTTGAAAAGCTTTTCAGTTTCTCTTAATTATTTTGTTTCCTATTGTATAGAACATCAGACAGAACCATGTACAAATGTATGAACAAAAATGACATGCTATGGCCAAATATAAAATACTTTTGGATTGTCTATCATTGAGTAAGTTTCACATTATGTCTTACCTCTTACTGTCCAGATACTTTAAAAAATGCCTGTACTTCTAACACTGGATTAAGCCTTAAAATCAATCCTTGATTCCTACATTGAAAATTCCAAGTAATGCCAAGTAAAAAATTTGGTATCCTTATTTCTTCTTTTTTCTTTTTGAAAAATGCATTTCTTATGTTATCAATCTCTCTTGTCCATGAAACAAAAAAATCTAAAAACTAAAATGGATGAGATACTACTACATACCTATCAGACTGACTAAAATCCAAAATACCGACAACACCAAGTGCTGGTGAAGATGTGGAGCAACAGGGACTTTCACGCACTGCGGGTGGGAATGCGATGTGGTGCCGGCACTTGGAAGACAGCTTGGCAGTTTCTTATAGAGGTAAAGATGGGCTTATCGTACGCTATAAAAATTTGCTCCTAGGTATTCACCCAAATGAGCTGAAAACTTATTTCACACAATAACCTGCATATGCGTATTTATGGTAGCTTTATTAATAATTTCCAAAATTGGAAGCAACCAAGATGTCCTTCAATAAGTGAATGGAGAAACCAACTCTGGTACATCCATACAATGGAGTATCATTCAGCAATAAAACGAAATGAGCTAGCAAGCCACGAAAAGACGCGGAGAAACCTTAAGTGCACATTGCTAAGAGAAAGAAGCTAGTCTGAAAAGGTTACGTGCTGTTTAATTCCCACTACATGGCCTTCTGGAAAAGACAAAACTCTAGAGATGGTAAAAGGAAGAGTGGCTGCCAGAGGCTCAGGGGGAGTGAAGGGAGAGGACAAATAGGTGGAGCAAGGGCATTTTTAGGGCAGTGAGACTGTTCCGTGTGATGCTGTAATGGTGACACATGACATTGTGCATTTGCCAGAACCCATGGAAAAGCAGACCACAGAATGAACTCTAATGGAAACTATGGGCTTTAGTTAATAATAATGTATAATATTGATTCATCAATTGTAACAGATGTACCAAAATTATGCAGGATGTTAATAATAGGGGAAACTGTGGAGATGGGGAGAGGATGTATATGGGAACTCTGTACTTTCTATATACATTTTCTGTAAACCTAAAACTGTTCTTAAAAAAAAGGATTAAAAATGGTTAAGGGGCGCAGATGAGGCTCAAATGGTTGGGTGTCCATCTCCCATATGGAGGGACCTGGGTTCAATCCCTGGGACCTCCTGGTAAAATAAAGGAAAAATATAGAAGGTACGTGGGTCGCCAGGCCCCGCCCCCAGGCCCCATGCATGGATGTGCCATGAGGCTCCACGAGAGGGGATGTGCGGGTGCGCCATCAGGCCCCGCGAGCAGGTGCACTGTCAGGCCAGCTGATGACGTAGCAGGAGAGTGCCATAGCGGGAGAGTGACGCAAGGGAGAGCCAAAGACGAGACGCGCCAAAAAACCAGGAACTGAGGTGGCGCAGTTGGCAGAATGCCTCTCTCCCGCATCAGAGGTTCCCAGGATCAAATCCCAGTGAACAAAGGAGGAGAAGAATGAGAAGAGAGGGCAGGACATGGACACAGAGAATTGCCCAGCGAATGGACACAGAAACATCAGAAACGGGGAGGGGGGGTTTTAAAAATGGATAAAAAGTAAATAAATAAGTAAATCTTTTTCAAAAAAATGGTTAAAATAAATAAATAGTGGTCTCAACAACCAAAAGACAATCCAATTAAAAAGAGTAAAAGACTTTGTTATAGATAAAAACCATGTTCCCACATAGAGACATATTTGAGTCCTAACCTCTGGTTCTGCGGATGTGAACCCATTTGGACCTTTGAAGATGGTATTAGTAAAACTCAGGGCAAACTGAATCAGGGTGGGTCTTGATCCGATGTCACTGGAGTCCACATAAGTAGAGAAAACTTGGGCATTGTCTCCTCCATGTGTCAGAGGCAGAGACGGAGTCATGAATGGCCAGCAAGTCACCACTGGAGCGCTACAGACTTCAGAGAATGCCTGACCCTGCCAACAGGGTGGACTCTAGTCTCCAAAGCGCTGAGATACTAAGTTCCTGTTAAGTCAATTGGTCTGTGGTATTTGTTATAGCAGCCTGGTAAACTAAGACAGACTTGAATAGACGTTTCTCCAAGGAAGATTTACAAATGGCAAATAAACTCATGAAAAGAGGCTCAACATCATTAGTTATTAGGGAAATGCAAATCAAAACCACAATTAGATTCTACTTCACACCCATTAGAATGGTTTCTATTTTTTAAAAAAAGGAGAAGAAAACAAGTGTTGGAGAGGATGCAGAGAAATTGGAACCCTTGCGTATTAGTGGTGGGAAAGTAAAATGGTACAGCTGCTATGGACAACAGTTTGGTGGTTCCTTAAAAAGTTAAACGTAGAATTACCATATGATCCAGAAATCCCACTCCTAGGTAAATACTCAAAATAATTTAAAACAGACATTCAAACTGATATTTGTACACCAACGTTCATAGGAGCATTATTCACGTTAGCCTAGAAATGGAAACAACCCAAGTGCCCATCAACAGATGAATGGATGAACAAAACATGGTACATAAAAACAGTAGAATGGTATTCATCCATAAACAGGAGTGAAGTTCTGGCGCATGCTGCAACATGAATGAACCTTGAAAATGTTATGCTAAGTGAAATAAGCCAGGCACAAAGGGCCAAATAATGTATGATTCCACTTATATAAAATACCTAGAACAGGCAAATTCACAGAAAGAGAAAGTAAATTAGATATTATCAAGGGTTGGGAGGAAGAGGTAATGGGGAATTAATGCTTAATGGGTACAGAGTTTCTGTTTGCGGAGATGAAAAAGTTTTAGAAATAGTGGTAATGGTTGCACAACATTGTGAATACAGTTACTGTCACTGATTATATATTTAAAAATAGTTAATATGGCAAATTTTGGTTATACATATTTTACTACAATAAAATATTAAAAGAATTTAAAAATTAAAGAAAAAACAAAAACAAAACAAACAAAAAATAAAATGGAGAGAGAAACATAAAGATAAATTGGAACTATCCCCCTCAAACCTAAATCATGTGATTTTTTTCAGAAGTATATTCACCACTATGTAATCTAGAAAATTTAAGGAATGAGATTCTGGTTGGGCAAAAGAAAAAAACAAATGGGTATAACTTATTCATTAAAAAAATAATTAGTAAATGCCCAGTAAGCATCAAGGAATTTACAATGAAGAGGACGATAAAAACCATCCTTATCCCCTCTAGTTTAGTCTATTGGAGAAAATAATTTTTTCTTTTTCCTTTTTTTTTTTGAGGTACTGGCCGAGGATTAAACCTGGGACCGTGTTTGTGGGAAGCCGGCGCCCAGCCACTGAGCCACATCGGCTCCCCTGGGCTGGCTTTCTCGTTTGTTTGCTTGTTGTTTTTTCGTTTTTAGGAGGCACCGGGCACCTGGGACCTCCCATGTGGGAAGCAGGAGCTCAACCACTTGAGCCAGATCCGCTCCCAGATAGATAATTTATGATCTTTGTAAATATATGTTTTGTTAGTTATGGTAAAATAAAAGAATAAAGATCTTTTAAAAAGTTTGAAGACTTTGAATTTTATCCAGAATGATATTAAAAATATTTAACAACTGGCAGTGCCACCAACTTACCAAAACAGAAGCTACTTAGCCATATCAATGAGCTGACTGAACATTGAAATTCAGGAATTTCTGATAATATTAAGTGGAATGATAGTGCAAAAATAGTAATTCTAAATAAGTCTCTTTATAAGTTGTTGGTAACAGATGCACAGTTAGTTTAAAAACGTAAAGAGAGGGGAGCAGATGTGGTTCAAGTGGTTGAGCATCTGCTTCCCAAATACGAGGTCCTGGGTTCAATCCCTGGTACCGTCTTAAAAAAAAAAAAGTAAACAGAATAATGAGAAAAAAGCAATGAGATTTAAAACTTTGGGTATTTTTCATTTTTTAATTTTTAGTTGTACACTTTATTTTTATTATTTTATTATTATTTTACATTTGTTTGTTTTTTTTGGAAGGTACCAGGGATTGAACCCAGGACCCTTGTATATGGGAAGCAGGTGCTCAGCCACTGAGCTACATCCACTCCCCTATTATTATTTTAAATAGTTAATACATTCACATGATTATAAAAATCAAAGAGCCAAAAGGCTATTCAGTGAAAAGAATCTCTTCCACCCTGTCCCAGACACTGTTCTCCTTCCCAGATGAAACCTGTGTTTTCTTGGGTATCATTCCAGAGATATTATGTATATGATTTTTGTTTTTATTACTTAAGTACTTAATTAAGTACTAATTAAGTAAATAGTATCCTTAGACTGGAACTTGTAGACCAATAAAGAAGGGATCTGGTGAACAAATAAGGCAAATAGAATGGTAAGAAATAGTACTTATGTTAGTCTTAGGGAACTGAGTTTTACTAACTCATAGGAAAGGACAATCTGTCTCCTGTTATATTCCAGGGCAAAGATACTTCTTTAAAGAAAGCTTTGACTTTATGCTTCAAAGAAGGAATATTTCAAGCTCATTACATACATTAAAGAGTTAGAGAATTCCAAATACGGGTATTTTTTAAAAAGAAATCCTGACTTATTTTTCAAAATTGAGATGTAATTCACAAGACATAAAATTCAGCATTTTAAAGTGTACAATTCGGTGGTTTTTAGTATAGGCATACCTCAGAGATACAGCAGATGCGGTTCTAGACCATTGCAATAAAACTAATATCACAATAAAGCGAGTCACACGAATTTTTTTGGTTTCCCAGGGCATATAAAAGTTATGTTTATACTACGCTGTAGTTTATTAGGCATGTGTTTTAGTTTGCTAACGGCTGCCAATGCAACATACCAGAAATGGGTTGGCTTTTATAATAGGAATTTATTAGAGTAAAAATTTACAGTTCTGAGGCTACGAAAATGTCCAAATCAAGGCATCATCAGAGATGCAGCTGAGGGCGATGAGGCACATGGCAGGGCATAACGGCGGCCTGCTCATCTCTCCCCTCTCCTCATTGCTTTAGCTTCGGCTGCTCCGCTGATTCCAGCCTTTGGCCTCTCTCTCGGCCTCTCGGTGTTTCTCGGTCTTTCTGTGGCTGTGGGTGATCCTGGAGTCCCTCTCTCACATGGCAGGGTAAAAGTGGCAGCTGCCTTTTTCTGTTTCTCTCCAGCAAGAGGGCTGAGACCCACCCTGGGTCATGCCTCACTGAAGTACTCCAAAGGCCCCCACCTGAACCCAATGCAATCAAAGTGTCCCACACCCACAGGGATGAATTAGCTCCAAGAATCTGATATTTTCTGGGGGTTACAAATGCTTCAAGCTGTCACATGTGCAATAGCATTAAGTCTTAAAAAACAACATGCATTCTTAGCACTTTATTGCTAAGAACGCTGACCATCATCTGAGGCTCAGTGAGTTGTAATCTTTTTGTTGGTGGAGGGTCTTGCCTTGATGTTGGTGGCTGCTGACTGATGAGGGTGGTGGCTGCTGAAGGCTGGGGTGACTGTGTCTTAAAATTAGATAACAATGAAATGTGCCACATTGATGGACCCTTCCATTTATGAAGTATTTCTCTGTAGCATGTGATGCTGTTTGATAGCATTTTACCCACAGTAGAACTTCTTTTGAAATTGGAGTCCATCCTCTCAAACCCTGCTGCTGCTTTATCAACTAAGTTGATGTAATATTCTAAATCCTTTGTTGTCATTTCAACAATGTTCACAGCATCTTCATCAGGAGTAGATGCCATCTCAAGAAACCACTTTCTTTGCTCTTCCATAAGAAGCAACTCCTCATCTGTTCAAGTTTTATCATAAGATTGCAGCAATTCAGCTACATCTTCAGGCTCCACTTTTAATTCTAATTCTCTTGCTATTTCCACCACATCTGCAGTTACTTCCTCCACTTGAACCCCTCAAAGTCATCCATGAGGGTTGGAATTAACTTCTTCCAAACTCCTGCCAATGTTGGTATTTTGACCTCCTTCCATGAATCACAAATGTTCTTAATGGCATCTAGAAGGGAGAATCCTTTCCAGAAGGTTTTCAATTTACTTTGCCAGATCCATCAGAGGAATCACAGTCCACAGCAGCTATAGTCTTACAAAATGTGTTTCTTCAATAATAAGACGTGAAACTTGAGATGACTCCTTGATCCGCGGGCTGCAGAATGAATGTCGTGGTAGCAGTCGTAAGCAACATGAATCTCGTTGTCCATCTCTCCGTCAGAGCTCTTCGGTGACCAGGTGCATTGTCAGTGAGCAGTCATATTTTGAATGGAGTCTTTCTGAACAGTTGGCCTCAAACAGAGGGTTTTAAATATTCAGGAAACCATGTTGTAAACAGATGTGCTCTCCTCTAGGTTTTGTTTTTCCGTTTCTAGAGCAGAGGCACAGTAGCTTTAGCATACTTCTTAAGGATTTTCAGAATGTTAAATCAGCTCTGGCTTCAATTTTCAGTCAGCAGCTGCATTACCCCTGAACAAGAGAGTCAGCCTGCGTCTTGAAGCTCTGCAGCCAGGCAATGACTTCTCTTAACTATAGATGTTCTAGGTGGCCTCTTCTCCCAACAGAAGGCTGTTTTGTCTACAATGAAAATCTGTCGTTTAGTGCTGCCACCTTCATCAGTGACCTTAGCTGGGTCTTCTGGGTAACTTGCTGCAGCTTCTGCATCAGCACTTGTAGCTTTGCCTTCCACTTTTACATTACAGAGACAATGTCTTTCCCTAAACCTCATGACCAACCTCTGCTAGCTTCAAATTTTCTTCTGCAGCTTCCTCACGTCTCTCAGCCTTCACAGAATTGAAGAGAGTTAGAGCTTTGCTCTGGATTAGGCTTTGGCTTAAGGGATGTGGTGGCTGGTTTGATCTGTCCAGACCAGTCAAACTTTCTCCATATGAGCAACAAGGCTGTCTCGCTTTCTTGTCATTCATGTGTTCAGCGGAACAGCACTATTAATTTCCTTCAAGAACTTCTCCTTTGCATTCACACCTCGGCTAACTGATTGGTGCAGAGGCCGAGCTTTCGGCCCATGTTGGTTTTCGACATGCTTTCCTCACGAAGCTTAATCGTTTGTTGCTTTTGATTTAAAGTGAGAGATGTGTGACTCTTCCTTTCACCTGAACACTCAGAGGCCGTTGTGGGTTATTAATTGGCCTAATTTCAATATTGCTGTGTCTCAGGGAAGAGGGAGGCCCAGGAGAGGGAGCGAGACGGGGAGGGGCTGGCTGGTGGAGCAGTCGGAACACACGCATTTACTGAGTTCACCGTCTTACAGAGACGTGGTTCATGGAGCCCCAAAGCCATTGCAACAGCGCCCTCAAGGTCACTGATGACAGGTCACCATAACAGATACAGTAATAATATTGTGAGAATCGCCCAAATGTGACAGAGCGCTGCTGGAAAAATGGCGCTGGCAGACTAGCTGGATGCAGGGTTGCCACAAACCTTTAATTTGTAAAAAACGCAGTATCTGTGACGCGCACTAAGGCAAAGCATAATAAAACCAGGTATGCCTGTGTATTCCCAGGGTTGTGCGAGCACCACCACCTTCTAATCGTCACTCTGACGAGAAATCCCAAGCCCACTGCCATCGCTGCCCCCGGCCTCTGGCAAGTGCTCATTTGCTTTCTGTCTCTGTGGATTTGCATTTTCAGGACATTTATTACAAACAGTATCACACAATGTGTGGCCTTTGTGCCTGATGCCTTTTGCTTAGCATAATGGTTTATCTATGCCGTAGATTGTAGTAGCACCTCATTCCTTTTTATGAATGAATAGTATTCCACTGTGTGGATATGCCCCATTTTGTTTATCTTTTCATACTTTGATGGACATTTGGGTTATTTACATATTTTGGCTATTATGTATAATGTTGTTATGAACATTTGTGTACCAGTTTTTGTCTGTACATATGTTTTACATTTTCTCAGGTAGCAGAAAATATTTAGATAAGGCTAAGGGAGTTTGATGAGTAACTAACATTGCCCAGAGACAGATACTCCGATCATCACCCAGGGATGCACAGTGGCTACTGGGCTTTGTGTCTCCCCATTGTGGAGAACAGGTGAGAAAGGCCTGGGAGAAGAAGTCTTTGTCAGTAAGAAGGACGGTCGTCTCTTCTTAGGTGAAACCATAAAGTCGATACAGCTCTCATATGGAAGTTTAAGAGCATGTACAAGGGTGTGTGTGGATGTTGAGGGGCCCAGGGATGGACTGTGCTGGTTATCAAGGTTCTGCCTCTCAGATCCAAACTCAGCTTTCTGCACTTTGTGAGGTCAGAAGGCTGGGGCGCTACAAGCCACATTTCTCCTTTGACAGGTGGCTCCCTGCTGAATGCTGCCAACGAGGAGGAAGGCATTAGAGGGAAACTGAGCAGGAAGGGACTGACTCCTCTCCCTCTGCTCGCTGCTCCTGTCAGGGTCGCCCCAGCTCACCACCCTCACAGTAGCAGGTGATTCTGGCTTCCGGGTTTTTTTCCATACTCCCAGAACCATCATGCTAGTTGGCCATGACGTGATCTATTTTATTTCTCAGAGGACTCTACAGGACTGGGTCCCAGCTCCATGGGATCCTTCCTCTGAGCTCATGCAGTTCTATCTCAGTGTTCCCCTTTTGTCTTTTCCATTCTATACCTGTTTAACCAATTCCTTTCATTAAATTATGGCTGTTAGAATAATTGGTATGGTTTCTGTTTGCCCGACCAAACCCAAACTTATACACACAGAAAGTATCAGTCACAGCTCTCAGGAAATGAGCAACTACTACCTGAAGTCCAAGTTGAATTCTTTGGGCTCTATGATGATATACTATAATAAAGAAATAGGAATATTTTAAATGGTTACCCATTTTCCAAGCAGAGCTCTTCTTTCTTCAAATACCTACAAAAGCAAAAAAAAAAAAAAAAAAAAAAAAAAAAAAAAAAGAATAGGCTAATTTCATATATCATTGTTCAAAATACCTATTACAAGGAAGGCATCACTAAAACATCAATGAATAAGTATTCAATCTTTTCATTGTATCAGCTGAGTATAAAAGCCAGATTTCATTCCTAAGAAGATATTTTATTTATTGTTAACCTGGGCAAGGTTTATTTTTCTCAGTTTCTCTGTTTAGGGAAAAAAAAAAATTGTTTTGTTTTGTTTGTCTGTTTGTTTTTGAGGTACCTGGGGCTGGGGATTGAACCCAGGACCTCCTATGTGGGAAGCTGGCGCTCAACCACTGAGACACATTGGCTTCTCCAAGCTGGTTTTTTTTTTTTTTTTTAAAGATTTATTTATTTACTTATTTCTCCCCCCTGGCCCCTTGTTGTTTTGCGCTGGCTGTCTGCTCTCTGTGTGCTCTTCTGTGTCTGCTTGTCATCTCTTTAGGAGGTGCCAGGAACTGATCCTGGGACCTTCCAGAGTAGAGAGAGGTGCTCAATCTCTTGTGCCACCTCAGCTCCCTGGTCTGCTGTGTCTCTTATTGTCTCTCCTCTGTATTTTTTTTTTTTTTTTTTTTTTTTTTAAGATTTATTTATTTATCCCTCCCTTGCTGCTTGTGTTTTACTGTGTCCATTCGCTGTGTGTTTCTTCCATGTCTGCTTATCTCCCCCTTGCTGTGAGGTCCTGTTGCATCAGCCCACCACACCGCGCGGGCCGGCCTGCCCTCACAAGGAGGCCCCGGGAAGCGAACCCGGGGCCTCCCATATGGTA
>JAQZBX010089791.1:0-12572 GCA_029593785.1 Cabassous unicinctus
AAAAAAAAAAAAAAACAGATTTGCAGGAGATACTAAAGGGGGTGCTGCAGCCTGAAAGGAAAAAAAACAAGGGCAAGAGATTTGGAGAAGAGTTTAGGAATGAAGATTATTAGGAAGGGTAAACTAAAGGATAAGAAGACAGAGAATAGAACGATATGACAACAGAGAGCTGAAGGACAAAATGGATGAAGTAAGTAATGCCTTTACAGTAATAACACTGAATTATAATGGATTGAACTCCCCAGTCAAAAGACATATACTGATAGAATGGATTAAAAAATATGAGCAGTCTGTATATTGTCTACAAGAGACCCACCTCAGAAGTAAGGACACAACCAGGTTACAAGTGAAAGGTTGGAAAAAGATATTCCATGCAAACAGTAACCAGAAAAGAGCTGGAATAGTCCAGATAAATGTAAAATAACAGCACGATAGTATATGAACAATAATTACTCAGTGCAAAAGGCAAATTGCTCCAATGGCCAGTATTCTGTAATTTTTTTCACACAAAATAAACACTTGCTTTTTTTTTTCTTTTTCTTTTTAAAGATACTTAGATTACATAAATGATACATAAAAAATATAGGGGTTTACCATTTGCCCCACTCCTTGCCCCTCTCACACTTTCCCACATTAACAAGATCCTTCATTAGTGTGGTACATTTGTTACAATTGATGAAGACATATTGGGGCATTGCCACTAAGTGTGGATTATAGTTTACATTACAGTTAAAACTCTCTCCCACACAATTTTGTAAGTTATGATAAGATATATAATGGCCTATATCTGTCATTGTAGGAGGACTAGAGAAGAGATATATTTTTGGATACTTCATTTTTCTTTAACCTTTCTTATTAATACTTGTTAATTAAAATAATCTATCTGGACCCATAATAATTTGGCATGACTACTGTTGAACAAGATTTTGAGTTTTTCTGCCTCATAAAATTATGAGTTGGCAAATTGTTATCTGCTGTAATTCATTCCAATAAGATGTGAAGAATTCCCAAATAGGAATTTGATTTTCTGGAAAGAATTATGGCCTAAATGGAAATTAAATAACTAAACCAATAATTTATTTCATTCTTAGAGATGATTATTTCCAATAGTTAGAGCTGTAATATAAAAATGAGAATTATGTTATAGTTTTTATTATATTTGCATTATTATTTGCATTTATAAAAGTTTGTTGCTATGGTATCTATTTTTTATAATTTATTATATTAAATCTAACCTGAACTTGCACTCTGTTTTAAAATTTGTAATTTCTTTCAATCTATTTTTCTATTTATTTTACAATTTTATAATTAAGGACCTTTTACCAGGTGCAAAAAAAAGCCATTGATTTTACATTTTGGATAGATCGCATGGTATGTGAATATATCTCAATAAAACTGCTTAATAAACAAATAAATAATTGTGCAATAATAGTCAGAAATAGCAGTATGTACAGCAGGGGAAACAGATTGAGAGGTTTTTGTTTATTATTATTACTGAAATAATGAAAATGATTTAATAATGATTGAAGTGATGAACACACAACTATGTGATTATACCAAATGCCATTGATTGTACACTTTGGATAAATTGTATGCTTTATTAATACGTATCAATAAAATTGATTTGTTTTTTAAAAAAGTACTTCTCCATTAGTATTCTTTCAATGGGTGCTGTAAAACTATAAAAGATATCATTAGTCTTATGTCTTTAGTGAATATTCCCAAGCCATGGAATGCCACTGCCAGGCTTATAACAAATGCTGTTGAAGGAAAATAAGAAAAGATTAGCCTCAAGAAGTTGAAGGAAAAAAGTATTATTCAAGTTGATCTATACTAATTATGTGGAAAAGAAGCCAAAAGCCACAATCTTCAAGTTTTTGACAGAGGTAGAGGGCTGCCTTTCATTAATGCCCAACTTCTGCCTTAGTTCCATTGTTTCTTGCCTTTCAAGGTTTGTTTTCTCTGGTTCAACCCAAGCCTTTAAAGAGACCAAGGTGGACTGTCAGAGGGGATAAGAAATTATTTTTGCATTTGTACAAAAATATTAAGGCTATTACCTGACTGGGAATGTCAGTAGAAAAGGGAGAGATTTGATAATATACTACAAATATTCCATTTTTAAACATTTTAGAATATTAAAAAAATTTTCTCATGGAACTAAAAGTATTATATTTTATGCCATGTGTGGGCTGGAATAAAAATTGTGAATGAATTAAGAATGGACATTTTAAATAAGAAATGTTCATTCATAGTTCCTTTGATTGTGGGTCTTGGTTGGAATTTATTTGATGTCATGTTTTGGTGGAATTTATTCAATATATTTCATTGATTTGCATTTATTTTTAACTGTTGCAATGTTTTATTTCGTGTTTTTCTGTTTTGTTTTGTTTTTATACTAAGGCAATCAGTACCTTCTTTTGCACATTCGTTCATCTTGAGGTAGAGAAGATTTTATGCATATTTTTATGGGAAACCAGCGCTTGTTCATTATTGGCAACAGTTTATTTGTTATCTCTCTTGTTCTTTACTATTATAAAAGAATCAGTAAAATTTTTTGAAAATGAAGACATGTTTGAAGAAGGAAAAAATTACATGGCCCAACCACCAAACAATGGCAGCTAATATTTTAGTGTGTTACTTCTATCTATTTTCTATACACACTAGATTTAAGTTAGATAGAGGAAGATTGAATGGATGGGTAGAAAAATTGATAGATGATTGAAAGATAGCATTTTAGTTTCCTAGCCTGCTGAAGCAAATACCGTGATACGGGTTGACTTAAACAATGGGAATGTATTATCTTACAGTTATAAAGTCCAGAAAATGTTCAAATCAAGGCATCTCCTAGGTGATGCTTTTTCCCCAAGACTGTGGTGTTTTGGGACTGGCTGCTGGTAACCCTGGGTCCTTAGCTTGTACATGGCAAGGCACATGGTAGCATTTGCTGATAACCTCTTTTCTGGATTTCATTGATTTCAGCTTGCTTCTGTGGCTTGTTCTCTCTCTTTCTGAATTTCGTTCTCTTATAAATGACTCCAGTAATAAGATTAAGACCCATCCTGAATGAGATAGGTCACACCTTAACTGAAGTAGCCTCATCAAAAGGTCCTACTTACAATGGGTTCACACCCACAGGAATGGATTAACTTTAAGATGTTTTTCTGGGGTACATTCAGTTCCAAACCACCACAGATAGTTAGATAAATAGCTAGCTAGATAAATAGCTACATAGAGAGGTAGAAAAGGAGAGTACTGATAATTCTATATAAATAATTTTGAATCCCTGTCAACTTAATATTAGAGATATATTTTCATATCATACAAATTTTATAATTATCACTTTTAACAAATTATAGTCCCCTTAAAATTTTACCCTAATTGACCTATTTTTCCTTTATTGTTGTAAATTAATCTTTAATTCCAAAATGTTACCTGATATTATTATGTTGCAATAAAAATTTTAGAGCATTTAGGGTTATTTTATGGGTAAATTATCAATTGGGGAATTTCTTAGTGAAAACGCATTTCAAAATTTAATGGCGCTTAGCTCCACTATTAACTATGTATTCACAGATAAAGTATTTAACTTTTCTAAGCCTAAATATCACCATAAATATCAAAAGAATAATAGTGTTTGCCTTGAGGATTGATTGAGATAATATATGTAATGTACCCTGCTCAGTGCTTGGGGCAGATCATGTTTTTATTAATTGATTAAAGTTATTATCTTTATTATTAGCATTATCATGTATCTTGAAATATATCACTAAAGCATTTTCAGAAATGTTTGTGTAAGTTTACATTCACAGCAATACTTTATGAAAATGCTTTCTCAACTACTGCAAGAGACTGCTTTTTAGACCATGCTTAGAAAGCACTGGATATTTGTTCTTTGCAAAATCCTTGCTGTTAGTTTTACATAATGGTAGAATTATTGAAGACGTTTTAATTTTTGTAGTAGTTCTATGGATAGATTACCCTAAATATTTAAACTGAAATGTAATTTTGTGAATATTCAAATAAAGTAATACTATTTTTAAATTCAACAAACTACCTCTTTATGCTCCAAACTCTGTGTGTTATATGCCAGGCATTATGATGAATAATGGAGATGGAGATACCCAAGGCGGCACACAATTCTTGCCCTGAAAGAATAATTCACATTTAAACCATGGAGGTATGGATGCATCTGATCCTCAATTTGTCCCTCCTCTCAAACACCCACTCTCTTCTTCCCCACCAAAATCCATCCCCATCTTCGTTCTTTGTGCAGTTTGTGATTCTTTCTTCACTTATTTTAGCGTATTTTGTGTAGTAAGGACTGCATAAATTTTAATCTAAGAAAAACAGTATTGGAATTCCTACTCTATAACTTATCTGATATGTAGCTTTGGCTGTTTATTGAACTTCTTCAAGACATTGAATAGTTTTCAAATGATAAGATACTACTTAGAAAATTATTTTATAAACTGTGAAATGCTATCAGGCAATTTGTTATTTTTATGCAACTGTTATTTGTCTGGTGACTGAATTTACCTTGAATGTGACAAGCAGAATTTTAACATAATTTTATTGAATTAAATAACAGTGAAAAATTATACCTCAAAAATACAAAAGAAAATCAGAGAAATTCAGTTTTTCTATCTTTCACGATAAATAAGTGATAGACATTTAATAACCTTCATGGTTTTTGATTTGTGGGATATTATTCTTAAGTCACAAATTTTAGTGGTATATTTTAGGGTTTAGATTTTTTATTTTCTCTTCAAAGTAGGAGTGAAATCTCTAAGTAAAAATGAATAGTGAAATGTTATGCAATATTTCAGTAAATATATACTGTTCTAAGACTCACAGTAGCAGAATGACTACTGGGTAGTGATTTTGGCAAATACCCATTCGTTTTTCTTAATAACTAATAGAAGCATGGGTAATGTAGTGTTTCTTCAAAAGAAATAATCTGTTACACTTTCTGGTGAAGATAAAGTAGTTTTTTTAAAAAAATAATGTGAACAACCCAAATAATGCTAAAATCAAAAATACTTCACAACCCATTTAGTACCCCAAAAGATGTTACCGTGTGGATTTCTGTTCTGCTATGAATGGATATTTTAGGCCTTATTTTTTTCCATTTCTATACCACTGAGGTTAGCCAAAGTTCACTTGCCTTGTCAGTTAAGTCTCTAAACCAGATGAATTATGTTTTCTATAATTGAGCTAACCACAGTTAATTGCCTAATAGACTATGCCTACACTAACTGAAAAAAGAATTAATTGCTTGGAAAAGAATGCATTATATATTTCAATCACATCTACACAATCAGGCTAGAACAAAGTGAATTATTTGTTGCTTTATTTAAATACTTTCAATGGCAACCAAAGATCAGTGGCAGCAGCAGAGCAGACACTTAACTTAGGTGTATGCTAAAATAATTTACCTTTCTGTGGGTGTTGTTTGGGGTATGGATGTAAAGAAGACAGGTTATAAACTGAACTTCTTGTTGAAACTGAAAGAATTATATATTATTATCCTTTTTCATTTAGTAAAGAAATAATTTTAGTATACACTGAGTAAAAATTTAGGTTCCATTTAAGAGAATTTTATTCATGAAAAAAAAGCTAGCTATTTTTCTTAATTGTGAATTTTTTTAAATTAATGATTTAGTTTTGCATTTTCTAAATTTACTTGCTAGAAATGGTTTATAGGATTTTTCTCAATTTCTCAATTTTCTCTGAAAACCCAAGATGCACATAAAATGCTTTGGCATGTAACAGCCATTTTGCTAACTTTTCTTTAATACTTGCAGAGATAAGAGTACCTTATTTTACTAAACCATGATAATGCCAAGGACCCACATTTCTTTGCTTTAATAGAAGTAGTTTATTAAAGAAAAGCAGTTCATTATTAATCAAAAGCATTAGATGTCTTGCCTCTCCCTGCTGCAGTCTACCAAACTTGCTACTATAAATGGAAGGTTGAAAAATATAATAAGAGCTTAGATAATTCACTCAAATATAATTAATAATCAGGTCAATCTCAGATAATCTTGAGTTGACTGTGCTGTAAAATAAATATAAATTATTCTAATGCTTTGAAACAGTTGCAACTCTTAAATCTTTTAGTCAAACAATTTTTGAAAGTTTATAACCTTACTTGAAGAATTCGAGATCTGATGCTTTAGAAAAGACCAGAGAAATTGAAAAATATTTGTTATCTAAAGAACTTCTGAGATATTTGATAAACTAGTGAAACACAATAAGCATGTTCATGAATAGGATCCTATTCATAAATCTACTGTGAAATATTCTGATTATTATGGCAATATAATCCTATGAAAAAAAATACTGAAAAGTAAAGCTTGTCATCTCCAAGGTCTCCATCTTTGTCCCATTTTTCTCCTCCATAACCCCCCACTTTCTTCCCCATCAATCCTAAGTCAACTTAAATTGCTATGGACTATTTATGTGTTTAGTATGTACATTAGAAGTTTAACAAGAAAAAAAACTTGATAGGGAAATACTTGAAATATTGTTTGCCAGAAGCAAAAGAAGATTTAAGAATTATCTATGGATTTAAATTACATATGTTCCTTATTCTTCTTCTTTAGATTGATATTTAAGAGTTGTCTGCACTTGGACATTTGAGTTGTTTTTAAAATATTTTCTTCTCTGAGCTTACCATGTATGTATGTAGATATAGTTCAGGCAGAGAGAATTCCCATAGAAAATCTCTAAAGGGAAAGGGTGTCTGTGTGTTCTGGAAAACAAAGTGGACACCCTGAATGAGCAAATATATGATAAAGTCAGGAAGGCTGGGGAGATGTGTGAGACCTTTTGGGTCATTATACAGATTTTGAGTTTATTCTGCTAGAAATGCAAGGACATTTGTTGTAATTTTGTGAATCTGCTGCTGATTTGAGACTACACTAAAGAGGTCAGTGGCAGAAGCAGGAAAATCTCTGGTTGATGGTTTAGTAGTCCAGATAAAAGATGGTATTGGCTATACCTAAGGCAAGTAGAGTTATGAGAAAGGTTGAAAGATGCATTTATTTTGAAGAAAGAGCCATATTTGCAGAGAATTGATGAGAAGTGTGAGAGAATATGAGAGTCAGGGTAACTTCAAGTCTTTTAACTAGAGCAACAAGAAAGATGGACTTGCCCTTGCATCCTTCTATTCTATGAATGCTTTCCCACCATGTGCACTTAGTTTGTTCATAATCCTCTAAGTATAAAGCCTGCCACTGCTAAATGATTTGAAAAAGACCGTGTGAAATAGGGTCTATTTGCTGTTCCTAAAATATACCAGGCATGCTTCCCCTAAGGCCTTGGCACTTTGCCATTCCCTCCACCTAGAATGTGCTTCTCTGTGATACCCTCATGGATTGCACTTTCATCTCCTTCAAGTCTATTCCAAAGTCACCTTCTCTTACTGCCCCATTTTAAATTGCACCCCCACAAATACACTTTCTGTTCAACTTCCCTGCTTTGTTTTTCTCCTAAGCACTTATCACAAAGTAACATACTATATATTTCCTTCTTTATTTTGTTTATTGTTTATCTTTTCTAATAGAATAACTCCATGAGAGCAGGATGTCTCCTTGTTTTGTTCACTATTCTATCCCCAGGGCCTATGAGAATATGTGGTTTATAGTCACTCACTCAGTAAATATTGGTCAGATGCATAGATTAATTCAGAAAATTAGCCAAGATGTGTACTATACTCTGGTCCCTGAGAAGATCTGCATAGAAGAAGAAAGATTCCCTTATGAAAAATATTTATGAGCCAAGGCAAAAAATTCTGGTATGATGCATGTTTTAGTTTCCTAGACTGCATAAAGCAGATAACATGAAATGGTTTTGGCTTAAACAGTGGGAATTTATTAGCTTACAAGCTTACAGTTTTGAGGCCATGAAAATGTCCAAATCAAGGCATCATGAAGGTGGTGCTTTCTTCCCGAAGACCAGCTGCCAGTGGTCCTTGGCTCCTCTGCCTCATGGCAAGCACATGGGCAGCACCTGCTGGTCTCTCCCTTCTCTTCTGGGTTTCTCTGATTTCGGCTTCTTGCTTCCCTGACTTTTTCTCTCTCTCTCTGTATACATCCCATTTATAAAGGATTTACTGTGAATGACGTGTGTCATACCTTAACTGAAGTAACCTCATTAAAAAAATCCTACTTACAATGGGTTCACACCCACAGGAATGGATTAGATTTAAGAACATGTTTTCCTGGGGGTACATAACAGCTTCAAATCACCACAGTGTATCAAGATGAGTTGGTTATCATAAGGTATTGCATGATAAAGTCTCAATAATAAGGAGAAAACAAACAAAAGCCCTAGTACCAGAGCCCTGGTGAAAGGGCAAATTGACATAAATCCTTTATGTGACTCATACGTTCCCTGAATGAGGGATTAATTGGCCTTAACTAGCCCGGAATCTACACACTCATGGGCAATTTTCAGTGGCAAAGCATGAAAGCAGGGCAACAATGTTACTTATATTTCCCACTCCTAGTGAAATTTCTCTCATATAGTCATTCCCTTCCCACAACCTTCTATTCTAAACCATTGCTCACCGGAAAATGTTGAAAAAGTTAGAATGATATACCAACAATATCTGGCTCCAGTTTCTGCTCACCCAATCTCCACTGATACTGAAATGATAGTTACTGTTCTCTAAACAAACTATGCTTTCTTTCTCTATAAAGCTAAGTGATTTTACTTCCACCACCACCCCTGCTTGTAGAATAGCCTTCTCCTGCCTCATTTCCTTTTGAACTCTGGTTCATCATTTAATAACCAGTTCAAGTATTTCTTCTTTCATGAAACCCTGATTTATCCCTATACATTCTCAGCAGAATTAATTGCTCCCTTATTGTTTCTCCATTGAGGGGATTCTTCTAATTATGAAATATCTTATTGCAATTACCTGCTTACAAATCCAGTTCCTACTCTAGGCTCTGATAAAACAGAAGGCAAGAAATATGTTCTATTTTCTTTGTATAAGATGGACTTATCACATAATAACAGACCATTAAATATCAATGAATTCAAATGGTCAAAATTGATAAAACTGCTTTTACAGAGTTGAAATTAAGGTATCAGTCATCAAGTGGTAAATTTTATAGACAACTGAGTACTTTCTGATGTACCTGAAATCACATTAGGAAAACAGTCACTTTCACTACCTGTGATTACTGAAATGAAGGCTAACTGGAAAGATTTCCCAGAGGAAGGAAGACAATCTGTATTTTGAAAAAGAAGGAAAATGTTTTAGTAGAAATGCAGAAGAGGCACATAGGAAAAAGAAATGCTATGTGTGGTAAAGTGGAGATAAATGCACTTGAAATGTTTGGGGAAGACAGTGACATAGGGGGACCGGCTTCAAGAGACTGGACAGCACAACTCGTCACAAGGAGCCCATTGCCGAAGCATTTTAAAATTCACGCTCAAAACTCTTATAGTAGATGCAGTGCTAGTGATTACTAATCGAGGCTGCATTTGCTCAAGGAGATCGTGTAATTATACCAAAATTCAAAACCCTGATTCAGTTTACTCATCATGCCCTCGCTGACAACATGGAAAGATGAAAGATAGAGATGCAGAGCAGAACTCTGTGTCAACTATGATTGCTGCAAGTATAGAGAAGCTTTTCACTTGAATCAGGCGTTAGGTGTTAGCCTGAATACTCAAAACACCATCCGTTTTTGGAAAGGAATTAATGAAGACATTTATTTCAGAAAATATATATTTTTTGTCCTCTTTCATCCTGATGTAGAGTTTTCCATGCCCTCCTGACAGCTTGTCAATGCGAAGGCGTTCATCCCTGCTTTATCTATTGCCTATCTGTCGGCTTAATAAGAATCTAGTATAGAGAAAAAGGAAAAACGTTTAGGGCTGATTAGTGTAAAAATACTCTTTGATGAGCAGCATAATGCAAGATAACTCAGAATTTTCAAATTCAATATATTGGCTCTTCCAAATATCATGTTATTCATATTCGATGAGGGACTATTTTCTATGTTTCTATGTGGGAGCGTACAGCTCAATAGGAAGATATGTATTTATTGGAACAGGCTGGCTCCAATCTCAAATGAATATTTGTACAGATCTGCTCTCAGCATCAATATTAATTTATTAGACAATTAGAATATGGCAAAAATAGCAAAGATTGTAGCTTGCCTAATGTAATTTTTAATTGTTTCTACTCATGCCTCTTTCCCTATCCACTATATACAAAAGCTCCTAAAGTCTATAGGGATAACATGGTACATATTTATGCAGATCACTTTTTTATTTATGGAAGGGGATCACTTGTTCCCCCAGGTGGTTGTAAAACTGCAATTTCACTTTGACATGCTACAAATTGGTTTAGAGAAAACAAATTATTCTAAAGTCTTTAGAAACAGAAATGATGCTGTTGGAGCATAGTAACTAGATAAATAAATCTAGAAGATGGCGATTTTTATTTTTCCAGCACTAGATGGGTTTGTCCTGGATCATGCCTCTGAATTTAGGTCACTAATTTTTATCCAGAGATGATTTTTGACTTGTACAAAGAAATGGAAACCAAGAGCCACCATAAAATAAGAATTGGATTACAATCTTTTGAAATGTGTATTTACACAGACCATGAAATAAAAACACTTTGTTCAAAAAGAAGCTGTCTTTTTAATGTTCTCAACAGCAGACCAAAAATAAAATTTTTAGGAGTGAATAAATAGTTTTTGGGATTTAGTCATCTTCCTAGCTTATCATATAAATAGTGAATATTGGAGCTTGAGAGAGTACACTCAGCTTAAGGCTATATATACACATACATAAATAAAAAAAAGAAAATTTTATTGAAATAGAAAATGCACAAATAGTAAGCACAGAGCTCAAGGGATTTTACGTGAACATTTTCATGTAAGCATGCCGGTAAAGATAAGGCATTAATAGAACTTTATCAAACTCAGAAGGCCGTCTCATGCTCCATCCCAGATTTCATCACTCTTCTGCTTTTTAAACAGTATAAATTAGTTTTGCCTGTTTTCTTGAAGACAACATTTTATTGCAAATAATATCAGCTCCATTTTAGATGATCTTGCCAGTGGGATTTGCATTTTCTCCCCGAACATTAACCAAGAGGTATCAACATGAAATGAGAGGAAAATCAAATGCTTCAAATCAGTTTTAACATGATGATATTCTTTGTGATAATTGAAAACACCTAAAAGTTGATAATGTGATCCAGGTTGAAGTGAAGATGGTAGTTTAGAAACAGCCAAATCATTGATTCCACAATTTCTCCTTACACTATTTTGGCTGGACATTAAGATTAACTGAGTAAAAAATTAAATCTCACCATTTTCCACTGACATGTAACCAAAGAAAATGGAACAAAGGGATGGGTAAAAAGTTTTAAAAATCAGAGAAGAGGGAACATTTACATTTAAGAATTAGATGTGGTTAGAGAGCATTATATAACAACATATTGAAAGAAATTAATTCAGTCAGTTCGAGGCATGACATTTATTTTTAACAATTAGTATTCTATGCTCTATAATCATGTCCCACAGCTTCAAGTGCTTAATGAGTTCTTACTGGAAAGTGACTATTTTAGGAGAGTATAATGGCCCCTAATCACTTCACTCAAGCTTTTAGTAAGAAAGGTTCAGGAAATGTTTTTACTTTTGTTTTAAAATTAATTGAATTTCCAATAGAACGAAACAAGTTTGTCAATATATAACCTTCATTGTCTTGAGCCCTCTTCTTTGATCTGCTTCTGTGTCTTCTTTACTTTATTGATCCATTTGAATGATTTCTGATTCCTTACTTTGTTAAAAATAGCTTGAGAGAAGTAGGAAAATAACTCCTAACTAACAACTTCTGGGTTTCAGCCCTTATGCTAGATGATATATTCATTTTATCTCAATTAATCTACCCCAAAACCTGAATGAGATGAATATTATGCCTATTTTACCGTTGGAGAAATTGGAATTCAGGGAGGATCAGTCACTTGCTCAATATCAACGAATCAACCTAGCATAGCTGGCAGTGGAAAAACAGAAACATGAAGTCATATGACCCTAAAATTCTACTGCAAGATGCATTTTTATAGTATTTCAGACTAAGTATTAGGTATAATATATTGGTTGAAGAAACTTTTATCTCTTAGAAAACAAAATAACCTTTTATTCTTTCTAGAGTAGGAAAAAATGCTATTTTGGTTCATGTCATAGTATCTTTGATTGTTCTCGTGAGGGTATC
Organism: Cabassous unicinctus; assembly: GCA_029593785.1. Classification (NCBI taxonomy): domain Eukaryota; kingdom Metazoa; phylum Chordata; class Mammalia; order Cingulata; family Chlamyphoridae; genus Cabassous; species Cabassous unicinctus. The sequence continues at coordinate 12,250 of JAQZBX010089791.1, forward strand.
AGCCTAGGGTAATTCAGTGGTTCTCAAAAGGGGTCCTTGGACCCTCAACTTCAGCATTATTGGTGAGTTAGAAATGCAAATTCATGAACCTCACCTTGATTGACTACATCAGAATTTCCAAGGATGGGGCCAGAAAAGTATGTTTTCACAAGCTTTCAAGATGTTTCTTATACATATGAAGTTTGAGAGCCACTCACACACACACACACATCTAAACATATATATATATATATATTTTAGGTACTGGGGCCAGGGATTGAACTTGGGACCTCGTATGTGGGAAGCTGGCACTCAAGCAACATCGGGTCCCCTGAGTTGCTTTT
>JAQZBX010089792.1:0-12583 GCA_029593785.1 Cabassous unicinctus
ATTTGTTTTTCATGTTCTACTTCCTCTGACTTGGTGCCTGGACAGGACACAGGACATACTCGAGTCTCAGCATCCTCATTTGAAAATGGAAATAAGCACATTTGCTCAGCCTATTTGGTAAAGCTGGTATAAGGACCAAATGAGATAACAGAGAGGGAGGTACTGGGTAAATAAACATTCTCCACAAGGGCAAATTTCATCATTACAAATACTTGAATCTCTGGATACTTTCCATGAGAAATCATGTAAGGGTAAGAAACACTTACGAACAGCTAGGAAAATCATGAACAATCCAAAATTCAGTGTCTGAATAAAGTTTGATAGCCAGGATTATATTTTTAAAGAAAAAAATTAGATCAAGAAGAACACAATTCAGATGGAAAGCAATAATATTTCATTAACTCCAGAGGAAACTCCCTCCTGAACATATTGCCAATGGAACCGGAAGCTTGCATCCCACCTATGACACCTATGACACCTCTGAGTCATGACAGAGCCCAGTGATAAGAAGGACAATTTTACTTCAGACACGGTTCCCAATCCCAGCTGGACATCAGCACCACCTCTCACTCCAGCAAAGTGCCAGTCAATACAGACATGGACAAGGGCACCTTCACTATACAGTGTGACACCCCAAGGTTGACAGGTGCAAGGGAACTGCTCTGCCAACCTGAGATGATTATGGGAGCCTGGCACTTTTGAGTCAATCATAACAAAATAAATATGGCTTCCAGGAAAGCCAAAGTTTAGTGTCCACACCTTGTCCTTCCTCCAGTGACCTGCAGTGGAACCCACAGGAGCCAGGAGAGCGAAGACTGAGATGTGCCAAAGAGAGAGGATCAGTGGTCCAAAGTGGCTCAGAAGCTTCCATTTCTTTTCAATTCCCTTCTTGTAGAGCTGGCATTATAGGTACAAAAGTAGATGCATTTCCACACCTGATTATTTACAAGACACTTTAGCGTCCAATGTCTTGGCAGAACCATATTTCTAGACACTTACTTTCCAAAGAGCTCAAACCATTGAATAAAGGAGTTACTATATGTGTTGTTAAAAGCTTTTGCTAAATTAACCAAAAGAAATGGCAGCATCTTATGCTGGTTGGAGTGTGACAAAATGGATGCAATTCCCCCATGGAAGTGAACTGTAAATTGGACAAATTCTTTGGAATGCACTATTACAAACCTGAAGTGACAAAAATTGGGATATCCTTTGACCCAGGAATTCCAACCTTGTATGTTCATCCTAAATAAATAACTGAAAAAAGGTTTTGTACAAAGAAAGACAAAAGTCTTTCTTTGATGGGTGAAATATCAGAAAACTCTAATCTCTAACAAATGATAGTACATCAATGCAATGGACTATGACTTTGTCATTAAAACTATAAATATGGAGACTGTAGGAACTAACTGCATTATAATGCTTTAAAAATTATAGATTTAGGTTTCTTCTGATAGAAAAAAGACTGGAATGTAAATGGAGAAATAAAATCAGTCATTTTAGTTCTGTAGAGAATGGGTACTTTTTTTCCTTTAAAAATTCCTTTGATGTTATAGCACTGTTTCAGTTAGACAACATAAGCAGTGGGTGGTCAGACACTCAGTGCCATGTGGGAATTCCTTTGGAGAGAAGAAAGCCAGGGAATGCCCTTTCATGGCCAGACAAGGAGATGATGTTTTTCATGAGTAGATGGGGGCGGATGTATTTTGGGGAGGAAGACCACAGAGGCAAAGTGCCCTTCTCGTCGCATCCTGTCGAGAGTACCTGCTCTCAACATGGTCTGTCCTTACTGATGTCACTTTATCCCCTGGCTGAGGGTGTGTTTGTCAGGTTTCCCCACTGTGATGTGATTGCCTCTACCCTTCCATGCTGCTCCTTGGAAGGAGTCACTCTACTCAGCCGACTCAGGAGTGGGGTCGTGCTGCTCTTCTTTGAGGGTGAGTATATGCATCAATTATTTGGAATTCTTCTGCCCTGGAGTTTTGTCTATTAGACCTGTTTCCTTATTTATTCCATCATTTACTTCTATCAGTAGGGACTCATGGATATTTATTTTAGACTTCGGTTATAATCCAATACTATTTTATTATGTGTATGCATGTATGTAGGTAGGGAGGTAGATAGGTAGGTAGGGAGGTAGATAGGTAGGTAGGGAGGTAGATAGGTAGGTAGGAGGTAATTAGGTATGTAGGGAGGTAGATAGGTAGGTAGGGAGGTAGATAGGTAGGTAGGGAGGTAGATAGATAGGTAGGAGGTAATTAGGTAGGTAGGGAGGTAGATAGGTAGGTAGGGAGGTAGATAGGTAGGTAGGGAGGTAGATAGGTAGGTAGGAGGTAATTAGGTAGGTAGGGAGGTAGATAGGTAGGTAGGGAGGTAGATAGGTATGTAGGGAGGTAGATAGGTAGGTAGGGAGTTAGATAGGTATGTATGCATGTATTTAGTTGCTTTGACCATTGTGAACTCTTTCAGCTGACTCTTATGTCCCTTTCACATGCCCACATCATATGGGTATATGTGGTTTTTTTTTTACCAATTCTTTTTTTATTTTTGTGTGTGTTTTATAATGGATATTAGGTAATAATTAGTGTGTGTATGTGTATATATATATATATATATATAAAATAGATGCATGCATAAAATAGCTTTACTAGTGGTATTGAATAATGAAATGGTTTGTAGACAACTAGGTTAGTGGGTCACAAACTGTCATGTGGTGCTCCAATCTTGAAGGACCCAGTATGTAAAGTTCATTTTAATCATGCTGCACCTGGAATACCCAACCAGGTTTCCTAAGGGTGTGTTCTGGGTTCACTTGAAATGTTCATGTGACACCCTGTACTCAGCACCTCAATCATGGCATCACAGACAGAGGGGTCACCTTTTCCCATTCATTTCTTTTAAAGATGGAGCAACAGAAGGGTGGGTGGGAGGGCAGGGATGGTGGAGGGAGCAAGATGCAGGGAGAGAGGAAGGAAGCCTGCTAGCCGGGCCCAAGGCTGTGTCTGGACTGAGCAGCCTTGGCCTGTAGCCTGACAGCCATTTACACCTGGGAGACGCTGCATGTGGCACCGTCCTGGGCCTCTCCTCTAGCCAAGGATGCTGCTGGGTCTGCGCCTCTGTGCGTAGTGACACCAATGCTTAACCTCTGAGGCTCATCGTCCTTGAGCAAAAACCTAAAGAACTCCCCCAGCCCAGCCTTGCCATGTCGCAAGCATCAAGTGGGAGACGGAGGAGGGAGCTATCAGTAGGAGGACGTCATCCTTCAAGGGTGTAAATACAAGGGACCTTCGGAGAGTATATGAAAAGCTCTTCCCGGTGCTTCCCTCTGGGGAAGCCTCTGGGGGCTAGATATGGGAGGGGGACTCACGTTCCCACTGTGCACCCTTCTCTACCGTTTGAAAGTTTTACCAGTGTATTCTATAGCAATGAAAAGGGGCAAAGACATTATATGTATGTAATTAGATCATGGTTCATTCGGAAACATTGACTGGACTCCAACCCGTTACTGAGCAGTCTGCTGGGACGAAGCAACATGGCCAGCAAGGCCGACATAGCCCCGCCCTCCAGAAGTCTCTGCTCAGTGGAACGACTGTGCTCCTGCACAGAGCAAGGGCGCCGCCACTGCCTCCTCTGTCCTTTGTTGGTGAGAAAAGATCAGGTGGGATCCTACATTCATCCATTTAGCCACTTGTTCTTTATCTTGCTCCTCAGGTGGGTGGAATGGAGTTAACTCACATCTCTCCGTTTATGGTACCATCTCCTCGTTGCTCATGTAAGACCCCAATCTTGTTTGATTTTAATTAAACATTTGCCCCTGCTTTCTCCTGTTGTCACTCCTGGTCTGCCTCCAACGCTGGAGCCACCATTCCTGGGTATCTGGTGCCTTTGCACATTACACAGGCACTCGCCCCTCAACAGTACAGTGTTGTCTTCCGTATGGATGTGCTTTGAACTGATGTAATTGTCACCATGCTGTAGACCACATCGCAGTTCCTACTTATTCCACTGAGCGGGATGTTGCTCTTTGGAATCGAGTCGCTTCCTTCCACCTGCAGCGCGGAAGACCGCTGCATGCCCTCCCCTGCTGCATCCATCGAGGCCCTCGTGAAGCTTGCCCAATCCCCCTCCTTGATTTGACAAAGAGCCTGAAGCAATGTGCCCACCTATTGCAAATGGTGCCAGATTGAGCCCCAGAGTACACTCATCCACATCTAATCCCTCTAAGCATTGCCAGGTTACTCGGCTAAATATTGGCACCAGTTTAAACGTTCACCAAGAATACGTGAAGGTTCCGGCAATCCAATTTGTGAACAGTTTAGTACTGCCAGGAGGATGTGACTTATAATTCCAAAAACAATCTGAGCCATTGGCTATGGCCAAGTACACTGTTACCTTTGGGAACCAAAAAAGATCACCAACACGGCCGCCGCCACTCTCCAAAGACAAGGTCTCCTTGGGACACCGGGTCTGAACACAGGAGCTCTGAAGCCTTGACCTTCAGCAGAGTGTTGTCCTGGACAACAGCAGGAGAGAAGCACTCCCAGCACCAGGCCTTGAGCTAGAAAGAGGATTTCCCTGTAACACGTGAGCTCCCTGCAGGGGAGGCCCAGCTTCAAAACTTCCGTCCCCCAGTGGGAACACATCTGGGCACTCCTCATTCACTGACTTCACAGCATCCATCTGAACCAGGCCTTGCTTACGTGAGGCACAAGTAAGCCATCCCAATAAGCACTGGAGAGAGACTGACTCTTCCACTCCTTGAAAATAGAGCTCGAGCTCTTAGCCATACAAATAACATGATCCCCCATCAGGGTAGAGCCCCCTTGGTACCAGGGCCATGAGGGCTTAACAGTGCGCTTTTCCTTTGCTCTGAATGTGCTGGATTCCCAAGGTGGCACCTGCTTTTTCCAAAGCAGAGAAAATGAGAAGTGCACAGTTGGTCATGTGTGTGACTTTGAGGGGAAACCTTGATCCTATTCCACGTGGGGTTTAGGTAGCAGTGATGCCTGGGGCGCCCATTCAATTCTGTTTCTGATTTGCTGTATCCCTCCCCACCCCCGCCCCAGCTCATCCTTGTGGTCCTGGGGAAGCCACTTGCCAGGAGGGAAATTGAGGCAAGCCCACCACTTTGGAGGTGCCGGCACAGCAGTAGGGAGAGGCCCGCCACGCACAGAGCTGGCCCTCGCTGTCCTTGCCATCGCTCCCCTCCATCTCAGTCCTCACTCTGGAAGCTCCGCGACGGCCGCTGCAGGGCCCGGTTGTCCGAGTGCCCCTCTGGGCCTGGCACAGGGCGGTGCACTACATAGCTTCACGGTCCGGCAGGAGACGACGCCGAACCAGAGAAGACGGGAGGTCAGGCACAAATAAGAACCATCCTGGCCCCCTAGGAGGTCACACTCTGCCTGCGAAGGGGCGAGCAGGCTGACCCCAACGTGGGCAGCCTCACCCTGGGTGGGTGATTCCTCAAGGATCTTCAGCAAATCCGAACGGGTCACTCCCTGACTCGGCATTGGCCCTTCAGGAAGGAGGCGGGGTGACCCTAAAGGTGGCTCGAGAAGGACGTCACCTCCGAGCCCCCCCCACGTTAGGCCCACTCTCCCCATGCCAGAGTCTTTAGACTTCACCCTGCACGTGCGGGGACCCCTGCCCACGATTTCCCTCCCTGTCTTTACAAACACCATCGGAGCTTTCCAAGACCCAAATAGGCATCGACAGTGCCTTCATTTTATCTCCGTTTTCCTCCAGAGCTGAAGACCCCGAAGACAGCAAAGAGAGGCCTTGGAGAAAAGGGGGCTCCACTCGACAAAGAGCGCGCTTGTCCCTTAATTAAAAGACTGGGTGCCGACAAGGCGTTCTGAAATATTCATTAAACCAATTTTTATTTAACCTCCACGGACCAATCCAGGGCAGCCCGCGCCGACGCATCGCTGCTTGTCAGGAGCGGTGAATTGAACTCTGACGGGGCCCTGCAAGAGGTCAGCAGGCAGGCTTCTCTGCCGTCACCCACGTCCCACGAAGCGCTGGCAGGAAGAGGGCAACTGTCAATCCAGCACTGTGGCAATCATTACATGTCTGCAGCGAAGCAGAAAAACGCGGTAATAAACAGGTCCTGCCGCTTCCCATCACTCCAGCCTTCCTCTCCGGCAAGTGCCCAGCCCTTCTGGCCTGCCGAACGTTGCTCCCCGGCCAGCTGTTTGACCCTATTACGGGAACATGATAGGCACCCCTGTCACTTGAAATGCCTGCAACACTCGGATGCACCGAATCTATCTTCCCGACAGGTAAACCTATGGATAATTTATTTTTATGTGGTTTCAAAGGATGTTGACAGTTGTCGGGTACCATCCACCAGGCAAGCCCCGTGTTCTGGGCAGTGGGTTTGCAGCTCGAACGGACACTGTTGATGAGCAGGAGTGGGTGCCGGAAGGGCGGCCAGCTCCACGAACCTGCAGACCAGCCGGCTCCAAGTTCTGTCCCTGGGTCTGACTCGGAATCAGACAAGGACACTCTCAGTTCCACTCTGCCAGTGCCACCCATTGGAAACATCCAACGAGAGTGGATGGAGGTGATGGGGGATAGATGGAGAGTGACCATGCACGTATTTGGACAAATCCTGTCCATGTGGCTGCACTGGCCTTTGCAGCCAACTAAAATATTTACCTGCTTGACTTCGTCCACTTAGATGCTTCTGGACTGCCAGGCAGCTCTCCCAAAGAATGGCCGCAAGCCCGTTAGGGGGAGGGGTTAAAAACTGGCAGGAGACTTTTAAACTTCGTTATCGCCTATGTCACAAAAAGTAACGGCGCGCTTAGGCCGTTGGCGAGGAGGTTAAATGCAAGCTTTGCAAGTGTGCTGCAGGGGCACCTGGGAGGAGAATGACTTCCAAGACGCCCTCCGATTCCTGTTTGACCGCGCGCCTTCACAATGGGTGCCATTTAAGCCTAGAGAATCCAATCAATGTGTCAGTTAAATTGCTGCTCATCTGTCGAGATTAAGCATCCGACTATTACCTCAGATTTAGTAGAAGTCTTAGATACTGGCACATTTCACTGAAGCCATTAGTAACACCTGGAATCATTCACATTAGTTTAAGATCTGGCACCATAAATTCCCAGCCATTAATGATTATTCTGACTCCTCAGGATAAATGGCTTAACGTTTTTGATAATGAAAATATACATTCTGCAGTAGTTCCTTCTTAAACCCACATTACCTTTGTAATGTACTTCATGGCTGATTGTAACGGACGGTGACATAACTCTTGCGAGGATTTTTAGTGTGCTGTAAAGTATTGAAGATCTGTTGTACTGTTAATTTTTTTTTTTTAAGAAAATTAACGAGATATTTACCTAGCTGTTTATATTCTGAAATGTAATTGCAGGTCTTCGTTGGCGCAATTGCGATCGAGGGGCAGAGGCACCTGGATCTGCATTATTTCTGCAACTGTCACTTCCCCTCTGAGCTCCGATAGCCGTGACGCATTTTACACAAAGACATGGCAAGTCACAAACTTCTACAGGAGATGATCAAAAACAGAAAAATATAATCGTGAGAGCAGAGTGCGTCTGCTTAGTTATAGCTGAGAGAGAGAAATTATTTAAATATCTCAAATAAATCTCTTCATTCCTAGCACATTCATCTCTTTTAAGTGCTCATTACGGTGGGGTGTGACAGTCTTGGAAAATGAAACACTAATTCTTTTGCTCTGAAGCCTGAGTGTACGCTCCCAAGGGCAGCTGCAGTTTAGGGGAATTACAGGAGGAGGGCAGAGGGGTTCCAAAAAGTGATGAGGGGGTTATTTGATGGCACCATCCTTCTGGCTCACATCGTGTGATCTGGTAGATCTGAAGAAAACAGATGTCAGGTTGTGGTGTCTGATAAACGTTCACTCGAGCTGGGCTGTGCAACCTTACCTCGCTGCGGCTCGGCATAATTTGCAGTCAGTCTTGTCTTTGCTTGATTTAGACTAAGTTTTCCAAAGACAGAAACAGAAGGATGGAGCTGTAGCTTCACACCCCCGTTTTCCAATCACAGGGTTTCGGGCTTTGTTTCGTTTTTCGAGTGTTGAAGAAACTACGTCTGAAACGCAGTCTAGCATTAGTCGGTCACTAAGCTCTAATAAATACGTGCAAGTGGATTGAACCATTAATGACATTTGCCTTCCTGGACTTCTGAGAGGGAGGCGTTCAAGACTCCTTTAAACAATAAAGGTTCGTAAAACTGTGCCTGCAAACTCTTTAGTGAACTAAGAAATTGTTATTGATTGATGGTAGGCCTAGCTTGTTTAAACGCAACTGGAAATTTTGCAGGCAATATCAGAAAGCAATGCCTGGCAGCCGAAGAGGCGAGTTGGGGTCACGTCACAGCTCCGAGTCCTTCCGTCCCTGTGGCCCACGCGGCCCTGGTGCCTCCTCGGAAGCTCTTGCACCTTTGTCCCAGCCAGGCTCGTTCCAGCCCTGAGACCCTCCGTGGAGCATGATAGGAACCCCAGGCCGGATCTGTGCCAGGCAGCCCACCAGCACCCAGCACGTGTGCTAACTGTGGAAAGGCAGGAAGGAAAAGGGAGACACATTTTCAGACAAAGGTTTACCTGGAGTGGGAGAATCTCCAAATTCAATCCGTGAGCAGAGGGCATAGGAAGGATCAAAGGAAAAAGGAAAGGAAAGTGAAAAAGAAGAACAGAAAAATTTGAACATTATATAAAAAAAGGTATAAAGATAACCATTTTAGCACCTGCTAGAGACATATAAAGACCAAGAAAAATGAGAGGCAAGAAAGGTTTAATCTGAGAATCTAAAAGTCATTACAGCATCGCGTAGAGCGAGATTTGGAGAAGGACTGAAATTTGGGACCCTGGTGGGAACTGGACAAATAAGGTCTTATTGAAACATTAAACCTGGAGCGTGCTAGAGCCGCCAGTGGGCACGCAATAAATAATAATTGATCATAAAGACGATACTCAAATGCAATTCCCTGCTCCACGGGAAGTTCCCCAGGGCATCGCCGCGACGGCCCTCAGGCGTCCTGCACACTGTCCCCACCAACCCTGCCAGGGACCGCGTAAGGCAGCGGCCGGGAAGCGGAGCTTTGCTGTGGCCCAGAGAACAGGAAGCGGCGCCCAGAAGGAGGGGGCGCAGGAAGGCAGGGGCGCGAGCATGCGAGCACCCCGCGAGGGGCAGAGATCCAGAGCTGGGCAGGGAACCCCAGAACCGGGCCCACTCCAGGGGCGATGCCAGGCTGGCCACTCTGCGGAGGCGAGACCGCAGAGGGGCCACCGGGGAAGACAAAAGGGGGCCGTGGCATCCAGCGGCCAGGACAGCCGTGTCTGCAGAGGAGAGGAGGGAGGCAGGAGAGCTGGATCAAGGCAAGCCGAGAAATCGGGGGGCAGGGGGTACAAAAGGCCCAAAGCCGCTCTTCGGCTGCCCTGCTCTGAGAAGCAGTAGAGACTTTGGCCCTCCTGCTTTGACACTGAGGTATTCTTAAACAGCACATAGATGACTAACTGTAAAAACAAGTGTTTTAATACAAAGTCGCTGAGAACCTTCCAAACCTTGTGTTTTCTCTGCTACCACACTTGAGATTTTTTTTAAACATATAATTATCTTTAGAAGACAAATTTAAATGTGTAATGTGCAGCGGGTCTTCCCCCACTCGCCAGTTCAGTGTTTAAAACACACACACACACATACATGCATGAGACACATACACCCTTGATGCACATACATACTTACACACATTTATATACACACATATATACATGCACACAAATATGCCTTGTATTTTGTGTGTGCACTACCCACCCATATAGAAATACATATTTTCTTATATTTTAAATATGCACCACACACAGCTTCACACACATACACATATAGATTTATACACGTATATGTATCTATATGCATACATATGCATCTACACACATCTACATATAACTTCTTGTATTTTTGTCTGCACTGCACACACATACACACATGTACACAAGCATGTTCAAAATCTTTTTTTGGGGGGGGTTCCAATCCATTTATTTACTTATTTATTTTTGTTAGGGAAGTTGTGGGATTACAGAACAGTCATGCATAATCCTTTTTATTTTTGTAGCACTGCACACACATACCTGTATGGGTTCACATTTTAGCGATGTATAAGGTGGTTTTCCCTGTCGCTGATCTCCAGATAAAATTAAGGAAGGAGCCGTTCGATCTGGGAGCTATGTTAACCCAGATGAGTAACGCTTTCAGCTGCAGGTGATCTTTCAGACAGCATGCCCTAGAATTTTTGGAAGGTGCAGAGAATTTGTAGAAATAATGATTATTAGGACAGAAATGATGTGGGGAGGGGGATGGATTGCTGCAATTTCTACTAATAAGTGCTTCATAATAGCTCAAAAAAATCTGTCAGGCTTCTGCCTCTTTCAAAATGCAAATGGATGAGTATTTGCTGCAAAGCTTGCTGCACAGGATACACAGACAAGGGTAATATCTACTCTGTGTCATTCCAAATGATATGGAAACAACTGAAAGCATCCCGGCTGTGGATAATTACGGAAGAATGACAGGTTGATAATAAGTTCTCATTTAGGAGTCTCTCAAACACGGGAGCTGCGGGGACCGTTTCAATGCCACGAATCGGGAGCTCTGCACCTTCTGCATGAGTAAGCAGGTCTCAAACAGGAATTTGGGGATGTGGTGTGGACCCGGCAAGGGGAAACTGTACGTGGGGGTTTCAGACGTGGAGCCCCTAATTTTATTAACCTTGAAAACTAATCGGTGTCTCAGCGATACACACAGCTGCGGGGAGAAGCGGTTTGGCTGTGCGCCTGCTCTTGCCACATGACAAGATGGAAGAAACCAAACCCATGAGCTAATCGAATGCCCACACCACAGCTGAAGCATCGCCTCTTCGGCGATCGTTTTCCGGGGAGCAGTGTTTTGCCAGAGTCCCTGATGTTTCTAGGGTAGAAACAAACTCAGCAGAGAGACTGTGGGAGTCTGTCAAGTTTATAGTAGATTCAGGTGTGAAGCTTGGCATTATTGATGCATATTATTAATTATCGAAAAATGAGGAGGAGGAATATTTAAAGGTGGCAGTGACAAGCTGGATGGCTGCCTGGCTTTGCTGAAGCAGGGTGAATCAGCCATCATTCATTCGTGAGTGTGGAGGGGAGCAGAGAGTCGTTCTAGAAGGTGCTGGCATCGCCAGAGGGAGACCCTCTGCTGGAATCGCCCTCCACTGCCAGCTCATCCCTAGCCACAGGGACAGCTGAACCCCGGAAGCCTGAGCGCCAGCCTGGGAGCCCCTCCCAGCCCCACGGTCGACCTCGTGACATGCAAGGCAGGGTGTGCAGTGACTGCACTCCCTTCTGGAACCTTCTGCTCATGCTGGGCTGCATCGCCTCCCGCCAGAGGTGTGCCTGGAAGGTGAGCCCTGTCCTCCTACAGTTTCTGGCTCTCTCCTGGGGCCCATCGTTGGCATCTTCCTTGGGCAAGGATGCGTATCGGGGCATTTGTTCACCTTGACGCAACCTTGCTCGTCAAATGGCTATTTTCAGTCAGTTTGCCTTATTTTATGTTTTAAAGGATAAAAAGCAATTGCAGCCCTCCTTCCCCTTCCTGTGCCCCCTCTTCATAGCTGCCGTCAACAGAGTCATACGCATTGTCACAGGCTCTTAAACATAGTCGACCAGGGCCTGCGGTGTGGCAGGGGGCAAAGGGCCAACCCGGGAGCGATTCACGGACGTCCTTTCCCATCTGTTTCCTTCACTGCATGGATGTGACGTGCAGAGAAGGTGCGGGAACGATGGGACACGTGTCTTTGGCCTTTATTTGGCGTCAGGTGCTCCACTAACCACATCGACTCACGGATCCCTGAGTGAGGCAGGTGATGTCATTGTCCCTGCTTGGCAAAGCAGGGAACAGAGTCACAAAGCAGCTCTGGGATGCTCGTGCCCAGGTATCCCGCTCACCGCGTGCCTGAGCTCTGCCTCTCACCCAGACCAGAGAGCTCCAGTCCGCGGACCAGTCCAGAAGGAAGAGGAGCTGGAACGGAAAGGCCAGGGGCTTTCGCCATGATTGGTGAAAGGCACTGAGACCAGGAAGGCTGCGTGTTCCAGCGAGCACGCGTGAGCCTGAGGCTGGGCACCGTGGGAGGGACGGAGGCCGTGCCCAGGCGGAGCAGGCTGGCTCAGGCCGGCTCAGCGACGGCCCTCTGCCTGTATTTGAGTTTCTCCTGTCTCTCACCTTTAGAAACAACCAAGTAGAGGGAGCGAGAGTGGTCAAGGCCTCTGGGGCCACGTGAGTTCCCGTGAGCTGGGTGAGTCTGTGCCTCCACCCCATCAGGTTGCCCTCTGCAAGTTGGACTTGGGGGCAAAAACTGGCATGGACGTTTCATCCGGACTTGAACAGCCACTGAAGTCTTTAATGACCGTAACTATTTTGAAATGGCTGCTCGTGATTCAAAGCCACGATTTTTCATATACAAAATAAATATTCTAGATGCAAAGTGGCAGCATTTGCTTAGTTTTAAAAATTAAAAAAAAAAAGATAAGCAAGTTGTTAAGAGAAGATCCTTAGGTATTTGCCCTGGCCTT
>JAQZBX010089793.1:0-12597 GCA_029593785.1 Cabassous unicinctus
AATATAAAAGTGTGGTAGAACAAAAATTGAAATAAAACCTAAATCTGCTAACAATTTAAGAACTAGGAAAAAGAATGGCTATACAAAAGTATTTGGTCATACAATTCAAAGATAAAAAGACAAGCAACCTGATTTAAAAATGAGTAACCATAAGATCTAAGGCCCCTCTCAATCTTAAGCAGAGTGGGCATCGCCATTCCAAAAAACCTCAAGACTGAGGAATGAACAAATATAAGTGGGGAATGCAACCACAGACCAAAGTAGACATTATTATTGTAGTAATGGAAGAACTGGCAACATTCATATAAAGGTAGTGGTTACCAGAGGTTCTGAGGGATGGAAGATGGACTGTGGTTAACAGAATATGAAAATGTTCTCTCATGAACTATAACAAATATACAATACTAATACAGACTATTAATAATCGGGTGGGTTGGGGGAAAAATACACCAAATGTAAGATATGGGCTATAGTTGGTAGTAACATTTTAAAGATGCTCTTTCATAGTTTGTAATAAATGTTTCACAATAATGTGAGGTGTTGGTGGTGGGGTGATGTATGGGACCCCTGTATGATGATATGCATGTTTGTTTTGTAAATTCACAACTTTTACTATACACTTATTGCTTATGTATGTTCATTTATGAATGATATACTTCAATGAAATTTTATTTTAAAAAGTACTTGGTATTGAAAATTGGACTGGCCATGAAAATGCAGAGTAGCTTTAACCTAACTCTCACATGCTCTAAAACAATGAAGTGCCTGAAATAAACACCTAATGTCGATTTGACTATAGCTGCTCATACCAATGCTAAGGTCTGGGTCTGAAGGATGATGGGAAGGGTGAGTCATAGCCAACCTCATTGGGGTGGAGGAATTGAACTATAACGGTGCTAGTGGCCATGTAAATTCTTATTTTTAAGAGGAAAAAATAAATGCTTAGTGATGAGAACCAAAAAGAAGGAATGGGGTGATCCCTAGTGAAGATTAGGGTTCCAAAAGGTATCTGAAGAGACCATTTTGAAGTAAACTGGGAGGTTTTAGAGGATTTGATCTCAGGAATCCAGAGAAATTGTGGATAAACTGACCTCAATAATTGAAGGGTTGGGAAATTCTGCTCACTAGAAAAGGAGTTTTATGAAGCAAGAAAGAATGAGTAATGTGTTGACTGAGGCAAGAAAAACTGAGCAAACATTTGGGTAAATAAGAGGATACACTAACGATGGAATTTGGGAGTTTAGCCCAAGGACACAGACTGTGTTAGGGTTTAGGGTAACTGAGAAAGCAGCTTCAACTAGAAGTCAGGGAAGTGGGGTGGGGAAATGGTGCCATGGGGCCAAATTAGAAAAGGAATTGGCTTCATCAAGTGCAAAAGGAACTCATTCCACTTTAAAGGGAGGTTCCAAAAAAGTATGCTATAGCACTTTCTCTACTATACAAGAATCCAGGAAAAACACAGAGGGGATCGCTTGAAGGTTGAAACCTGTGCCAAATAACAAATGACATTTTGAAACATCTGTGTGTCACCTAATCAGTGTTAGTAACAGGGAACTTTCTTTTACTTATGTGCTCTGAATGCTGCCTGGAGACAAAAACTCCTTTCCACTAAAGGGATAAATACATGCTTACTTTGCAGCAGCTGTTTTAAAATCCCAGCCAAAAGAGGAGCAAGTCCGGAGAAAGATAACAAGGAAAGGCCAAAGCTACTGAATGTGCCCTAGATGCCAGGCATGCAATAAGCACCTCATACCCACCATCAAATGGCATTATCACAAGAAAGCTACAAATCGGATCATTAGCTCTCTTAGAGACGAAGACACTTAGCTCAGAGGGTAGAAGTTATGAAGGTCCATACAGGGGATAAATGGCAGACCTCCAAATTGAACCTAGGTTTGTCTAATTCCAAAGACCACACCTTAATTTGTATACTATCCTGTCTCTTAGGAAAAGCTTGACTAGTTCCTCACATTACTACCCAAGGAAAAAATGGCATTTTACAGCTTGGTGCTGCAGGTGTGGAGTAGGGGAGAAGACAGAGAAGTCAATGAGGCCTAGAGTAGTCAAAAAGCGGTGATTTTTTTTTTTTTTTGTATTAACAAGAAGTCCTGGGTGGGGTGGGTGATTCGTGTGGCATTTGGCCCAGTTCTGAGGAGCATAACCCATGTGAGGCGTTCTTTTCATTTATTCTAGATGATAGAAGTCCAATCAATCAATCACTCTTTACTAACTGTCACCTAAACTTACTACATTTCCAGGAAGACATTTATATTATGATAAATGGAAACTACCAGGTTGAGGAAAAATTCTTTCATTGTTTTTTGATTTCTTATGAGTCTGACCTATTCTTTACATCATTTCTGCACACTAATGGAAAAGTTGGCACACTGGGGAACATCGAACAGCATGAAAGGGATTACTAAATAAGCCCTATAAGACATGACTTAATAACATAGGGACTGTGTGGTATTTTAGCTTATTGCCTGATTTTATGACTTCCTGTGAACTAAAATTAAAATTCCCAAACCCCTCATCACTGTAAAAAGCAATCCAAGGCTGTAGCTCATAAACAAAATGGCTCTTTTCTTCCCCAAATTTCTTTAACCTTATGACTGCCTTCTTCCATCAGCAGCGAAGTAGGGGGTAAGTCTTAAACCGAAAGAGCTTCATTAATTTCAAATATCAAATTGCTGGCTTACTTGGGCATTTGATGGTTGAGCTCTGCTTTATAATTATTAGCAGTAACAGAAAGCACAATTTATAATTACTTTTATTCCAAAGTTTCTACAAAAGAATAATGACCACGGGAGGGAATACACACTACTGCCTCCTTAGTTGTGTAGTTCTTTATGACCATTGCTTTCAGGGCTTATATTTCTGAACAGAAATTAAAGGGACTCATTGTCAGGAGAGATTGGGGTAGGGTCGCCATCTAGTGGTTGCTGCCGCTAGCGTTACCTCCGGCTTCACTAGGCCATCCCCAGAGGAGTCAGCAAGCAATGTGCAACTAGTCTCCTCTGCAGGCTCCTGTCCACAGTAGCTGACGGGGATTTTGTGATTAATTAGTTCAGGGTGACTGTGGGTTCCAAACCTGATAATCATTTTACATCTATTTTCTTGCATTCACTACTTAAAGCTAAGTTACTCTTCAGGCTTGTAGAGCAGAAAGCTTACCTGGCACCACTCAGCTGGGTCTCAGAGTGTTTCTGTATTGTTGTGGTTCTGTTTGTTTAGGTGTTTCTCCTATGGGGGTTGTCACTGCAGAGTACCTATTCCAGTGGATTCCCCACCTTCCCCAAGGCAATCCATCACACTTTTCCTACATTGTAAAATAATTTTCTAATGATGGATTATGAAATCCATCAGGAAGCTTGATTTGGTGGAATAATATGGGCCTTTTGGAATCATACAGATGTATTGGAGCTTAATTCCAGAACGCCCTTTAAGTTTAATGTTTTCCTTCTCTAAAACGACAGTAAGAAGACTTACCTTGCATGATTACTGTGAAGATTAAAGCACTTGATGCATGTAAGATACCTCACGGGTATTGGATGGATGTTACATCCTCCTCCTCTATCCATTGACTCTCCTTACACACACACACACACACACACACACACACACACACACATCTCACCATAATTCCTGCCTCCAAAAGTACAGAAGCTCAGCCTCATAAACATAAAATTAGATTGTAGGAACCCAAGATTGTAGAATCTTCAGGCTTAAAAGGGCTTTAGCAAAAATACAACTTCAAATTTAAAAATGAGGAAAAAGACGCTTAGTATATCTCCACCAAAGGCATAGCATATTTTAGTGGCAAAAAATTATACTAATCCCCAGGCCTCCTGATTTTTACCCAGCTGTTTTATTCATGGAAGAAACTGTAGAGATGGCCTACAGTTTCCGACTTCATTTGGTAAACGTGCAGAAATGTTCAGTGACTTTTCCAGTGTCCTGCAGACAGTGAAGGTCTCGTGGTGCCAAGACTGTTCTCTCTAATAGAGAGAACATGCTGCCACCTCAAGCTGTCACCTCCCAGGAACATTCGCCTTTATTTAGGTTCATTTGTACCCCAAGTTTTTCCCCATATAGACAAGGATTCTATGTAGTAGGAGATGTGTACTGCTCTAGAACATTACAGAGTGTAGACTTAGAGAATGGAGCATGTAAATGGTGCTGAAACATGCTCTGTCTCCCACCCTAGAC
The DNA here is from genome assembly GCA_029593785.1 of Cabassous unicinctus. NCBI lineage: Eukaryota > Metazoa > Chordata > Mammalia > Cingulata > Chlamyphoridae > Cabassous > Cabassous unicinctus. The sequence goes on from JAQZBX010089793.1 coordinate 4,210, forward strand.
CTCACCCATTACACCTGCTCGCCAGATTATCTGAAGATCTACTTAATAACCACTCCTGATTTCTTCAGCCTGAAAGGATTATTTTTCTCTTTGGCAATTATAGTCTTACCACCAAAGTTAGAATCCCATTGTATATGCTTGTCTTGTTTTGAAATACCAGAGTCTTATCTAATCAACTAGATTGGCCTAATACTTGAATAAATAGGTATTATCTTGTGAATCCTTTTTATCTTCTGCAATCCCTGGCATAATCTTTGGCATGCTGGTGTATAATGGACTGTCAGAAAATACTTATTGGTTGTGTGAGGCTCTGAATGTTCCTGTACATATGTATGGGTTGACTCATTTATTCATTCCCTTCCTAGAATGTAAATTCCACCTGGCCAAGGACTTGCCTGTTTGTTCACCACCATATTCCCAGTGTCTTCTAAAACACTGCCCAGTACACAGTAGGAGCTCGATTAATAATCTCTAAATAAATGAATAGTTAACTAAACCAAAGCTTATTGAGCACCTTCTAAGTATCATGCACTGTTCTAGGCACTTCCTTTTACCTATAATATCCTGGATTTCTGGTTTATCTGTCTCCTGCTACTAGAGAGTGAGTCATTGAGGGAAGGAACTAGCACATCGGAGGATAATTGATTAGTGAGTTTTGAAGGAACGAGTAATAGAATGATCAGTAGAATCCTACACCTGTTCTCCAAAAACATAGTCCATGTCCAAGAAGAGAGATCCATACATATATAATTGCTGGTGTAGGAAAGTTCTATGACACAGTTCTATGGAAAGGAATTATGAAAATATAGCAGAAAACCCCCCTTAATCTTGCTGAGCTTGTCAACAGAGAACATAACATGTGAGCTCTGTTAAGCAAAATGAAAGGTTTTGGAAAATCCCTTTGCTCACTGAGTGACCTGGAGGACTACGAGAGCGAAGAGAGAAAATCCCATCAGAGCGTACTCACCCTCTGCCACATCATCATCCACTGTTAACTTAAGGCTTTTCCCTCTCCGCACCACCCGAACGGTGTGCCATTCATTGTCGTTGAGCTTCTGCCCCGCATACAGGGTTTCAGGTCCTTTGCCTAAGGACGGTGGTAAGTGCTGAAGTTAGAATCAGTTCTAAAAGCAGTGTTCATGGCATCAGGATTGTCAAAGCCACACTGGTGTACATGACCCAGTAGTGCTCAAAGAGTCATACCTCCCCTGAAGCTCATCCTGGTTTCACTGACACAGCAGTATTCTCCATATTAGTCCCCAACGGTAAAAGTCTCAAAACATGATGGACAATGACAAACTAGTCAAGGAAATAAGTGTTCCGCTGGTATTTTAGAGTTTTTAGAATCAAGTTTTTTAAATTCCAATGGCAGTAAGCCAACATTTACAGGAAATAATACCTGCATTTTGTGTCCCAAAGTCCTAGAATTTAGATGAAAGTGTTAGAGATACAGGAAGTTCATCTTGAATTTTTGAGAGTCATTTGGTCATTTAGGCATAATACACCAGTCTGGCTTCTAGAGAGTATCCACCAATTGGATGCAAAAAGAATTTTGCAATATATGCTGCCTTAACCTGACATTTCCATTAACCTATGGTCCTACCAGAATTCAGTGACCTTAGAAATCACAATAGTAATAATCACAATAATAACAGTAAGGTTTAAACCTCATTAGCAATAATGCTCCTGAAGGGAAGGTGATGGGCCCCAGACTTAACCCGTTGTTCATCATCCTCCAAAAGATCCAAAAATCTAAAATAAGAAATAATGTAAAATTCCAAAATTGAAACACTTTTAGATCAAAAGAATGTTCAGTAGAAAGGACCACCAAATAAAGGAATAAACCAAGTTGTCTCAAGAAATCCATGTTCAAGATGCTCAAGATAATGATCAAATGCACCTACAAAGAATCACAGGCAACAAGGAATTATGGTATTTAGGGCCAAAAGTGTGCAAGATAAAGAGGAACTGAGGCATTGAGACAATCTACTTAGTAAGAAAGAAATAAAAACTCTGGAACTTTAGTGCTACATGTGTCATCATTGAACTGGGACGTACACTTAAAAGACAAAGAAAATTGCATAAAACCAGAGGACTGAGGCCAAGTTTGCTGTCTCTAGCTGGAGAACTGAGCCCATTCCAAAAGATTTTGCTTAAATATTCCTGGATCAATTAGCCAACATTCAGGGATAGGAGAACTTTATCTCTGAAAATCATTTGAAAAAATTATGAAATATGTAACTGGAAAATACATCTTTATGGACATTATGCATCTGAAATAGTTCAGAAGACCATGCATCCAGTCCAGGATGCATCAAGCTTAGTGCCTGCTACACAGCAGGTGCCTAAAAAGTATTTCTTGAATAATTAATGTCTACCTAGGTCTTTATTTCTTTGGAAACTTTCAAAGTCAATACATTTTAACCTAAATGATTTTGAGAGCTTTATCATAAAGTTTTCATTAGCCATTTTCCCTGCTCCCTTTCCCTCAAGGCTAAAGGAATCATAAACTGTTTAGGAGAAGGGTGTGGGGGAGGGGGGGAGGGCGGGGCGAGTATCACCTGGGTAGAGATCTTTGAAACCAGGTACATTTAAACTGCACTCTTTAATACTGAGTCATTAGCATCCCTATTGACTTATAATAAAGGATTATGTTTGGAGGGATTTCCTCTTGAAAAATAAATAGATTTTCAAAATTTAAAGGTTTCTTTTAATTACAATGTATATATCAAATAATTTTTTTTTTAAGATTTTATTTTTTATTTATTTATTTACCCCCCCCTTGCTGCTTGTGCTCGCTGTGTCCATTTGCTGTGCGTTTTTCTGTGTCTGCTTGTCTCCCTTTGTTGGGTCGTCCTGCTGCGTCAGCTCACCATGCCGCATGGGCCGGCTTGCCTTCACCAGGATGCCCTGGGAATCGAACCCGGGGCCTCTCATATGGTAAACGGGAGCCCTATCGATTGAGCCACATCCGCTTCCCATATATCAGATAATTTGTATTTAAAATTTTTCAGAATGTGGCCATACTCCAAGTGCAATCCAAATTTACAATAATTCTGAGAATTTAGTTAAGAAACTTCAAGTGGACCAAGTGCACCCAAAATTAGGTAGTGATGCAATGTGATCCATAGATCTTAGGAGAAAATAATTTTGTAAAAAACCATTTTATATCCGATCTCACTTCTGAGATCACTTTCTGAGCATGTCCGTCAGTCTTTTATATTATCCATTTATACATGATAACAGGATTGGTCTCCATTTTTGATTCATTAGATCACATGGCTCATTATCTTGCTATCTTCAGGCCTGAGATTGACGTGCGAGTCACCTTTACAACAGCAAATTATGAGGGCATTGGGAGAAAATGGACCTCAGAAGAAATAAATATGCCTTTAAAAAAATGCTTTCATCCTTTTATTCCACAGGCGAATGCTTCAATAAAGAAGAATGTAAAGAAAGATGTGGAGAATATTGGCTCTGGGGGCAGAACTGTTACAGGCTATTTAAAATATCGCCTATAAGTTTCACAACAATGCAAGGTATTTGTGGTGGGATGATTTATGGGAGTCCTGTGTGATTTGATGCACGTTTGTTTTATAAGTTCACAACTTTTACTATACACTTATTGCTTATGTATGGTCATGTATGAAAAATATACTTCAATAAATTTAAAAAAATATCACCTATAGGGTGGCATCTGTTCTTTAGGCAATTTTTGCACATCTCTTAATTTTGATCATCAAGAATAAGATAAGAGGGAAAATGACTAACACAAACGTAGTCAGCTATAGGACATTGCTACATCAGCGTCATATCAGCCACAGAGGTTTAACACAAGCCTTGTCTTAGCCTAATTCGTTTTAAATGACGCCGACATTCCACAGGCCGTTCAAGCTCTTACAGTGTCCTCGAAATGTCCATCACGATTGGATTCAAACAAATATATTTAACTTTCTACTTGACTAAAAAGCTTTAGGATGTGATGGGGTATGACCAAAGAATGTGAAAAAGATAACTGAAATGCCCATGTCCTACTACTTAGTTAAATATGATATCTCCAACCCCAGTAATTCTCATTACTCTAAGAGCGGAAAAAAAGAGTCGCACCTAACTCATTGAAACGGCAGGGAATGAACATATTCGATATTTAACTTCAAGCAACAAATAAATAATTCTCAAGGAGTTTTTAAAAAACTCTCAGCCTCCAAAAGTGGAGAGTCAATGGTATTTATCTTTAATTAAAGCCAAAAGATCAACTCATCCTTCTAAAGAGAAAGCAGTGTTTAAGCTCAGCTGGAAATCTAGGCAAATAGAGGGGACTGACAAATCTAATCAGTAGCCCAGGCATAGAACTGGGCTGATAAGTGATGCAAGATGCAGACAAGACCTGAAGATTGAAACATGCAGCTGACGGATTTTCCAGGCAGGAGGATCTGGGCAGGCTCAAGCATAAAGCTAATGAAGCAGCATCAGTAAGCCAACAAACACAAAGAGTTAGTCACTGAAAGTACAGGGCGACCCAGATATGAAAATGAAGGAGAAAATCAATTTTCAAAAGTTGGGATTTAAACTAGAACTGGTGGGAACAGAAAAAAAATTTCAAAAGGCATCACTTTTCTTGTGTTCTTTTTCTTCTTTGCAGCTAGGACAAGTATGCTATCCAATTGGGGGCATATTAGATGTGCATATTAGATGCATTTTCCCTTCTTTTATAGATTAAAATATAAATATTGATCACAAGACAATTCTTTGATTCCCTTTAGGCTGCTTAGACCATCATCATTTGATATAAATACAGAAAACTAATAAATTATCTCCCTCCTCCCCCCATAGCTGAATTTTTTTGTCTGGAGCAAAGTGAAAACATAGATGAAGATTTCTGAATGCAGAAGTTCATAAAAGTGAAGTGTTGAATTGTTAGTAGTGTAGAACACAGATCCTTTAATCAATCTTTTGGGGATAACCATGCAAATAACCACTCTTGATCTGCCTTGGTGCAAACTCATTTAGCATAGCCTGTTTAAAGTAAGGCTTTGTCTCACAGAAGATGGCGGGGATAGAGAAGGAGGCACCATGGATGAAGGGCACTGATGGAATTTTTTTACCTGCCCCATAGTAACCTACGGAAGTCCTATTTCCTGGAAAAGCCAGAACTAATAATAAAATCAAAATGAAAAATTAGGAGGAGATCTCTCTTTGGGAGAGAAAGTGTTGCACTCACTTGGAGGAAGATGACACTTCATATTAGCAGATTTTTCCCTCTTTTCTGCAGCTGGGGAATGAGGGTATATGGCAAAAGCCTTTGTTTGAGTATTACTAAAGGCACACACCTTCACAAGTTGAATTTTAGATGTTATGCTTTTACCCTCTTTAGGGCTGTGAGGTTGTGCTTGTTTGTTTGTTTTCAACCAGCCTGTCCTTATATGACTCTGTTATTCCCTCCAGGAGCAATATAAGCAGCGAAACCGTAAGACACCCCCAAGAGACATTTGTCTGTCAGTGTACTTCTAAGACCTGACCCAGCCGACTTAACCAGATGGTTTTGCTCATATGCAGGGAGTAGAGATTCCTTCCATCTGCCACAAAGTGCTGTTTCCCAAAAGTGGGTGGAGACTTTTTTGCTTGGTGAGGGAGGGAACAATGCCTGTACCACAATCACTTTGCTTTACCTGGATCTCTTCCCTACCTGAAGAAGGGAAAAGGAACTATAACTTGATTTCCCTTGGAAGCACATTGCTGATGAATCAAAATTCTTATAATTCATTTAAAAATATGAAACTCACCCCCTTAGAAGGGCATAGAGAAAGGTATTATTTATATATCCAAATGATACAGTAAATAAATACCGAAAATAAATTGATTGTGTTTAGACTCACGGAACACCAAAAATATTTAAAAAGAACAAACTTACCTTAATTTCCTCCGGCATCATAGATTGGGCTAGCTGAGTTAAGAAAGCATTTTACTAAGTCCATAGTCCCATATATTTTATACATTCAGGCTTCCTCCCCAGAAAGAATAGATTAGACACACAAAAGCAAGAGTGAGCAGCAAAAAGAGTGAGATTAAGGAAGAAGGAGGGGGACAGAGAAATGGGAGAGAATCATTTTATTTTCTGCCCATGACATTCCAGGTTCTGGTTGTTTCTTTGGGTTCACAGCCTGACAGAGGACGAGGAGGTCCTGCTTGGTTTTGTTGTTGTTTTGCTTTAACTAAAATTATTTTTTTCAAAAAGCATTCATTTTCACTAAAATAGAAATAGAAAATTGATTTACTTTTAGAGCCAGTTTCCAAAACACCTCAAACAAATCATTTCATTCTCACTGAGACTTCAGGAAGAGCTGCCCTTCCTACAATGGTGTGAAAGTCATGGAAAGCTTCCTGAAAGCCTCCTACCCAGGGAGGCGTGAGGAAGTCCGGCGACCCAGCTGCTCGGCCTCAGCACATGCACCCTCCTGGATACCTTGCTTCTAGCAAAACCTACCAAAAACACCCCCAGTATTTACCAAGCCTGAGTAAAGAAATGTACCATTGAGGCTGCCATGTATGACATGCTCACTAATATGGGCCTCCATCCCTTTCCATTCCTTTCCCTAAAGCTCATCCTCTACTCTACTCTTCCAAGGTGCTAATAGGGTGCTTTTGGTAACCTCAGACAGTTTATTGCAGAGACTATTTTATTCATATATTTAACTAATAAAGCATGTTTACTAATCTCTGGCAGTGTATTGTAGAGACAGTAGATTCATATATTTAACAAATGTTTATTGAACACCTGAATGGGGCCAGGTACTGTCCGAGGTGTGGGGGACAGAGCTAAACAAGACAAACAAGATGCTGCCCTTCCAGAGCTTATACTCTTGGTTGGGGAGGGGATGGAGGATGAAGGTCAATACACAAATAAAATAATATGCGGTCACCTCAGGGAAGGCTGAGTTCTATGAAGAAAGTAAAACAGGGTAATGTAGTAAAAGGTAGCTTGGGTAGGGCTGGGGATAGCGGAAGGCCCTTTATAGAATGGTCCGGAAAGGTCTCCCTGAAGTGAGAAGCAGGGCCTCTATTTTTGGCCCTAGTATCTGGTTGTTTAGAGACATTGTTGACAGAGGTGGCCAACGGGAGCGTCTCAGGGGAGACGGCATTTGGAAAGAAGCCAGCTGTGCAAAATAGCTGCGGCAGCGGGAATAGCAAAAGCATGGAATAAGCTTGACATGATGGAGGAGCAAAAACAAAAGCCCGTTATGGCTAGAGCTTATGCCCCAGGGAGAGAGTGGTAGGAAAGAGGCTGGAAAGATAGGTAAAGGCCAGAGCATGGGAGGACTAGACAACGTGGTACGGAACCCGAATACTGTCCTAGTGCAACTAGAAGCCATTGGAAGGGTTTAAGCAAAGGGTCCCTATGATCTAACTTAAGTTTTCAAACATCACTCTGGCTGTTAAAAGGCCATAAGACAAACAAGGAGGTCTATCAGTAGGCAGTTAAAGACAGGAGATGAAAATGGCTTCCTTCCTTCCCTCTTTCCTTCTTTCCTTCTTTCCTTCTTCCCTTCCTCCCTTCCTCACTCCCTCCCTCTTACTCTTTACTTTTTCCTGCATGGTTTCAGTGAAGAATTCTAACCTAAGTCTTAGGACTGATACAAGGAGTGCCCCTAACACACAAAGCCAACACTGGCAGCCCAGTCAATGCAATCTGTACATTTTGATCACAGTATAAAATGAATCCATTCATCTTGGCAAAGAGAATGGAGCATCTCTGTTTTGAAATGGAGTGAATCTGGGGTAGATAAATCTCCAAGGAACAAATGATCCCGTAAAAGATGCGAAAGAATCTTGCCCCCAATTTACTGACAAATCTCTATCTTAAGTCATAAATTGTAACACAGCCTTGCTCAGGAGTGTTGAGCTGAGGACAATCTCATGACTTTGTGTGATAATCTCTCTCTATGAAGCCACTTTTCAAGATATGAGGGCTATTTGCTCATGTATAGGCAGTGAGACCTTTTTGCGGATATTGATCTTACTCTTGTTTTTAAAGAAACCCTTTTAAAATATACTAATACATTTCCCACCTTTGTGACAGTATAATTAATACAAAGGAGTCTCACTTTGATGATTGAAGATGTTATAGGGCCTCCGGGCCTTTCTGCCTATGTGATCTTATTGTTTAACACTCAAGACACAGATTTTGAAGCTGAAGGGGATTGAGCTAAAGTGATTCTAACCATTCCCCAGAAGCTGCTTTTCCCACCCCCCAATAAATGTCCAATTTAAGTCTGTTTTCTTGTGGATTGATATTTTTATCTTAAAAGCAAAAGAAAAATAAGTGCAAATATGAATGGAAAGGTCTAATAAATTGTGCTTTAAATATGAATTAAGTAAGGCATATTACAT
>JAQZBX010089794.1:0-12589 GCA_029593785.1 Cabassous unicinctus
AATGGTTTTTTTTTTTTTTTCTTGATTTCCTCCTCAGATTGCTCTTTATTGGTGTACTTAAATGCTACGGATTTTTGAGCATTGATCCTATAGCCTGCAACATTACTGAACTATGGAATTTTTTTCTTGATTTCCTCCTCAGATTGCTCATTATTGGTGTACTGAAATGTTACGGATTTTTGAGCTTTGATCTTATAGCCTGCAACATTACTGAACTATGGTATTTTTTTCTTGATTTCCTCTTCAGATTGCTCGTTATTGGTGTACTGAAATACTACTGCTTTTTGAGCATTGATCTTATAGCCTGCAACATTACTGAGCTCCTTTATAAGTTCTAAAAGCTTTGTTGTAGATTTCTCAGGGCTTTCTACCTATAGGATCATGTCATCTGCAAATAATGAAATCTTTTTTTCTTCTTTTCCAATTTGGATGCCTTTTATATCTTTTTCTTTCCTCAACGCTCAAGCAAGTACTTCTAAGGCAATGTTAAATAGGAGTGGTGATAGTGGGCATCCTTGTCTTGTTCCCGATCTCAGAGGGAATGCTCTTAGGATTTCACCATTGAAGATGATGGTAGCTTTGGGTTTTTCATATATACCCTTTATCATATTCAGAAGGTTTCCTTCTAGTCCTATGTTTTGCAGTGTTTTTATCAGGAAAGAATGCTGTATTTTGTTGAATGCTTTTTCTGCATCTATAGAGGTGATCATGTGATTTTTTTCTTTCAATTGGTTTATGTGGTGTATTACATTGATTGATTTTCTTATATTGAACCATCCTTGAATATCTGGAATGAAATCCACTTGGTCATGTTGTATAATCCTTTTGATATGTTGTTGAATGTGATTACCATGTATTTTGTTGAGGATTTTAACATCTAGTTTCATTAGAGTAATTAGTCTGTAATTTTCCTGTCTTGTGGTATCTTTGTTTGGTTTTGTTATTAGAGTAATGTTGGCATCATAGAATGAGTTTGGCAGTATTCCTTCTATTTCTATTTTTTGGAAGAGCTTTAGCAGCATTAGTGTAAGCTCTTTCCAGAAAGTTTGGTAGAATTCAGCTGTGAAGCCATCTGGTCCTGGGCTTTTCTTAGTTGGGAGGTTTTTGATGACTGGGTTTATCTCTTTGGTTGTAATTGGACTGTTGAGTTCATCAATTTCTTCTTTCATCAATGTAGGCTGTTTGTGAGTTTCTAGATATTTGTCCCTTTCCTCTAAATTTTCATTCTTGTTGGCATATAATTTTTCAAAGTATCCTCTTATGATTCTCTTTATTTCTGTGGGGTCAGTAGTGATATCCCCTTTCTCATTCCTTATTTTGTGTATTTGCATCTGTTCTCTCTTTTCCTTTGCTAGTCTGGCTAAAGGTTTGTCAATTTTATTGATATTCTCAAAGAACCAGCTTTTGGTTTTGTTTATTTTTTCTAGTGCTTTCTTTTTCTCTATTTCATTTAGTTCTGCTCAAATCTTTGTTATTTCCTTCTTTCTACTTCCTTTAGGTTTAGTTTGTTGTTGTTTTTCCAATTCCTCCAAGTGTGCAGTTAGGTCTTCAATTTTAGCTCTTTCTTCTTTTTTAATATATGTATTTATAACTATGAAGTTCCCTCTCCGGACATCTTTGGCTCCATCCCATAGGCTTTGATAGGTTGCCTTGTCATTTTCATTAATCTCAAGATAGTTACTTATTTCATTTGAGATTTCCTCCTTGATCCATTGTTTGTCTAAGAATGTGTTGTTTAACTTCCATATATTTGTGCCTAATCTTTTTCTCTGGCCCTTAGTGATTTCTAATTTCATTCCATTGTGGTCAGAGAAATTACTTTGTATATTCTCAATGTTTCTGAAATCATTGAGAGTTGTTCTGTGGCCTAGCATGTGGTCTATCTTGGAGTATGATCCATGTGCACTTGAGAAGAATGTAAATCTTGCTGTATTTGGGTGTAGTGTTCTGTATATGTCTATTCGGTCCAGGTTCTCTAATGTATTGTTCAGAGTCTTTGTTTCTTTATTGATTCTCTGTCTAGATGTCCTGTCTAATGGTGATAATGGTGTATTTAAGTCCTCCACTATAATTGTAGAGGCATTTATTTCTTTCTTTTCTTTTGTTTTTTATTGTGGGTAAAAATCAAAAATTTTCACAATACATACCAATATTTGTAAGAAGAGGCATTTATTTCTCCACTTAGTTTTTCCAGAGTTTGCCTCTTGTATTTTGAGGCACCCCAATTAGGTGCATAAATGTGTATGATTGTTGTCTCTTCTTGAGAGATTAGCCCTTTTGCTAATATATAGTGTCCATCTTTGCCTATTACAATAGTTTTGCATTTAAAGTCTATTTTGTCTGATATTAGAATAGCTACTTCTGCCCTTTTTTGGCTATTGTTTTCTTGTAAAACTGTTTTCCAGCCATTCACTTTCAGCCTCCTTGAATCCCTGGGCTGAAGGTGGCTTTCTTGTAGACAACATATAGATGGATCATATTTCCTTATCCATTCTGCCAATCTGTGTCTCTTGAGTGGTGAATTAATCCATTAACATCTGGTGTTATTACTCACAATGAATTTCTTACTTCAGCCATATTTTCTTTGGGTTAATGTATGTCATATATCATTTTGTTTCTGTTTTTGTCTTTTTAGTTTTTTTAAACTCTCCTCCAACTCTCTCTCCCTTGTTTTTTCCTTTCAACTTGTATAACTTCCTTTAGTATTTCTTGAAGTGCAGGTTTCTTATTGGCATACTCTCTTAATTTCTGTTTATCTGTGATTTTGAATTCTCCATCATTTTTGAATGTCAGTTTTGCTGGATAGAAAATTTGTGGCTGGAAGTTTTTTCTCTTTTAGTACTTTGACTATGTCATACCACTGTCTTTTTGCCTCCACGTTTTCAGATGAGAAATCAGCACTTAATCTTATTGTGGTTCCCTTGTATGTAATGGTTTTCTTTTCTCTTGCTGCCTTGAGTATTTTCTCTTTGTCTTGAGCATTGGACATTTTGACAAGTATATGTCTTGGAGTTGGCCTGTTGGGATTTATACTCTTTGGGGTGTGCTGTGCTTCCTGGACCGGCACATCCATCTCTCTCAATAGGGTTGGGAAGTTTTCTGCCATTATTTCCTTCAACACTTGTTCTGTTCCCTTTCCCTTCTCTTCTCCTTCTGGGGTGCCCATAATACATATATTTGCGTGTTTTGTTTTGTTGGTTTAATCCCTGAGTCCCTGCTGGATTTTTTCCTATCATTTTATCTATCTGTTCTACTATCTGTTTGATTTCAGATGTATTGTCTTCCACATCACTAATTCTTTCTTCTGCCTGTTCAAATCTGCTCTTATGTGAATCCAGCGTCTTTTGAATCCTTGGATTGTGCCATTGATCACCATCATATCTGCTATCTTTTTTGTATGTTTACAATTTCTTTGGTATGTTCTCCCAATATCTTCTTAATATATTTAATCTCTTCCTTCACTTCATTAAGTTGGTCCATGATATTTGTTTGGAAAGCTTTGATTAGTTGTTCAATGTTCTGCATCTCTTCCTGGTTTTAAGTTTGTTCATTGGACTGGCCCATGTCTTCCTCTTTCTCAGTGTGGTTTGTAATTTTTTGTTGCCCTCTAGTATTCATTTTATCTTGATGGGTTTATCCAGTTCATTAGCCTCTCTCTCTGGTCTAGAATTTTATTTAGCTGACGGTTCTGTGTGTGTCTAATTTTCTTTTTGTCACTTTTTCTTCTTATTTTACTTCCTTGCTTCTTTCTACATTCCAAATCTCTCCCGAGTAATCTGTGCCATCCAGCTCCCTCCAGATAGATGTCCCCAAGATTCTTGCTCCATGCACCCCCAGCACAGACCTCAAGCATGTCCCTGTCCCCAACCACTGTCCTCAGAGAGTGAGTCTATGAATGCCCTCCTAAACCGACATCATCTTGCCTCCTCTTGCTCTCTAGCTTTTATGGACTGCAATTATGTTCTCCTCTGATATCTGGGAGAGATTTTTTGTTGAGTGTCAGGTGACTGAGCCTATGGCAAAGAAACTGAGGTGGAGGGATGGCTGTGCATTACCAGCTCTTATAACATTTATGCAGGCAGAATTTTCAAAGCCTTTATGTTGCTTGGTGTGGGCCACACTGGTGTTTCTAAATCTAACTCCCATAGTCTTCTATGTAATTGATCTCCAGCCCAAAATTAAGACCAACACATTTTTTTTCCTAGCATTGATTTTAGTAGCAATGATTTTAGTGATTTCATCATGGTTAGGTCAATATTATATTTAGAGGTGAGGACATGCTTTGGGGCACAGTAATTCAAAACCTGTTTACTAACTCCCTGAAGAGTGAGGGTCAGAGACACAAAGAAGCCAAAATAAATAATTGTGAGTTGTTAAACCTCCCAACAGCTGGGAAGGGCTCTCCTCCTCCACCCCTGGGATATTAAGTGAAGGTAAAACTCCCGGGGAATTTTTCCTAACTGAGAGTAGAGCAGAAGTCTACCTCCACCAGAAGGTGCTCTGAATCATCTAGGATGGTATTGGACAGTAGGGAATCCAGGAATAACCATGGGTTGCTTACCTCCATGACTGGAAGAGGCACCTATAGTTTGCCTTCAGGGTGGACAGACTAGGTTGAAATCCTAGCCCCCTTCTCCAAACAGGAGTCTGATGGTAGATTCCCTGCAAGGAAGAGGGGTCTGGGAAAGTGGAGAATGATTTTTTTGCAGTGAGTTTAGCCAGTTGGGCCCCCCTTGAATATCAGAAGGAACACCAACTCAACAATGAGAGGGGAGGGAGATTGCCTCAGCCTGGTGGTTATGCCCAGCCACCTAGGTAAAGAGAGGAATTACATCAGTGAGGAGGCAGAGACAGGCTGTGATAAGCACCACTCCAGCTGACAGTAGGGGATCTAACCTGCCTAAGGGAATAGGAGCAGACAGTTTTCTGACAAGGCTAATCAACCCAAGGACTCAGAATGGCTCAGTGGTAGAATTCCTACATAGCTTATATGAGGTCCCTTGTTCTATTTCTAGCTATTCTTTGAGAAGTGATTCACGAGGTTATCAAGCATCCTTCTGAAACTTTATGACAGGGAATATACAGACATTTTCTTTGTATTAGCTTTTCTTGGATCTCTTAATTTTTTTTAAAGGTTCATTTTCTTTTATTTCCCTTACTTTACTAAAACCGAGTTCAAAACCTGCAGAGTGCAGGCTGCAGGGTGAGTGATTGAGGAACACCAGCAGCCTGAGAAGGGCCTTAGGGATCTAAGAGAGAAGGCTGTTTTTCCATGTTTACTTTTTTCTTCTGTCTCCTTTTTTTAAAAAAATGAGTTGCTGCACTCTTGTTTCTTACTTGTTTTATATCCCCTCCCCTTCTTTCTCTGCTTGTTTATCTTACTTCTTTTTCTTTTTTTCTTTTGGTTACTGATCTATCCTACCTATTCTATTTCTTTTCACTCCTTCATCTTTTGTTTTCCACTGTTATTTTTCCATTCCATCATTTATTTGGTCTCCAATTTTTCTGTTTGTATTTCTCCATCTCTCCTTTTTTCTCTGTATACTTTCTCTTTTTTACTTTTTTCTTTCTCTCTTTTCTCTTTTCTTTTACCCTCTTCTTGCCATTCCAGCTTTTTAATTCATTCTATATATTTTTTTCTCTATTCTGTTTCTTGTTTCATTTTTTCAATTCCACTTCTCTAATCTTAATCCTCTATGCTTCTTACTCTCATTAATCTTTCAATTTCCAAGGCTTTGTATGGTTCCTCTCCTACCTTTTACTATTACCATTACTATTATTCTGTCTTCCTATCTCTTTCATTTTCTCTGGTCCTAATTTCTTTCTTTCAAAGAACCATAGACAGATATCTCTCACCAAAAAATGGTTTAATTGGGGCAAGATGCTGTTTGAGTGAGCTGTTTGGGGAACCCACAGAGAAGGAGGCTTCAAGGCATTGATCTGGAGGGAGCTGGATGAAGAGATAAATTCTTCAAGGTGCTGCTGGCTTGATTCTTGCTTGCTGTGTTTTCTCTTTCTTGATTACCACCTTTTTGTGTATACTGATTTTGTCTACCAAAACTATCTCTTTTCCTTCCTTCATCATTCTATTTTCTGCTTTCTGTTGTTGTTCTTACATTCCACCTCTCTTTATTTAGTCTTCAATTTTTCTGGGTTTTATTTCTATATTGTATATCCTGTTTTCTTTCTTTTATTATTATTTTCTTTTTATCTTTTCTCTTTCCTTATCATTCTGGGTATTTAATTCATTCTATATTTTTCTCTATTTGGTTTCCCATTTCATTGTTGGTACACCACTTTTTTATTCCTATTACTATACACTGCTTACATGAGTTAAATATTCATTTTGCAAGGTCTTTTATGGTTCTTCTTCTAACAATTACTATTATTATTACTATTATCCATTTACTTTTAGTACCTCTTTCACTTTCACTGACCAAATTTTTTCCTTCAAGGGAACATAGACACCAGCAATAAGATAGAAGAAGAAGAAAAAAGTGTCAAAGAGAAAACTTAACACACACACACAAACAGCAATTAAATAAACCCTAGAGAAAAGAGAGAATATAATCAACTGAATAAACCCACCAAGATATAAAGATGATGAGAGGGCAATAAAAAAATTGCAAACCATACTAAGAAACAGGAAGACAAAGCCCAGTCCAATGAACAAGCTAAAAACCAGGAAGAGATTCAGAACATAGAACAATGAATCAAAGCTTCCCAAACAAATATCATGGATCAACTTAATGAAGTGATGGAAGAGATTAAGGATATTAAGAAGACACTGGGAGAACATACTGAAGAAATTGTAAACATACATAAAAAGAAAATAAATATTATGGTGATGAATGTCACAATCCAAGAAATCAAAATGATACTGGAAGCACATAACAGCAAATTTGAACAGGCAGAGGAAAGAATTAGTGATGTGGAAGACCGTATGTCTGAAATCAAACTGATAGTAGAACAGATAGATAAAAAGATAGAAAAAATCAAGCAGGGACTTAGGGATTTGAATGACAATGCAAAATGCACAAACATATGCATTATAGGCATCCCAGAGGGAGAAGAGCAGGGAAAGTGGACAGAAGGAGTGTTGGAGGAAATGATGGCTAAAAACTTCCCAACCCTATTGAGGAAAATGGATGCAAATGCTCAGGATCACAGTGTACCGCAAACATTATAAAGCCCAACAAGCCTTCTCCAATACACATACTCACCAAACTGTCCAATACACAAGACAAAGAGAAAATACTGAAGGCAGCAAGAGAAAAGAGAATCTTCACATACAAGGGAAGCTCAATAAGATTAAGTGCCAATTTCTCATCTGAAACCATGGAGGCAAGAAGGCAGTGGTATGACATAGTTAAGGTACTAAAAGAAAAAAACTTCCAGCCAAGAATTCTCTATCCAGCAAAGCTGGCATTTAAAAATGAAGAGTTCAAAGTATTCAAAGATAAACAGAAATTAAGAGAGTATGAGAATAAGAAAATAGCCTTCAAGAAATACTAAAGGGCATTCTGCAGGTTGAAAGGAAAAAAAAAAAAAACAGGAGAGAGAGAGAGTTGGAGGAGAGTTTAAGAACAACTAAAAAGACAAAAAGAGAAATAAAAACAAAATAAGACATATATAAACACAAAGAAAATATGGTTACTCTAAGTAATTCCTTGAGAGTAATAAAACTGAATGTTAATGGATTAAAATCACCAGTCAAGAGACACAGATTGGTAGAATGGATAAGGGAATATGACCCATCTATATGTTGTTACAAGAAACCCACCTTAGACCAAGGGATTCAAAGAGGCTGCAAGTGAATGGCAGGAAAACAATCTTACAAGCAAACAATAACCAAAAAAAGGCAGGAGTAGCTATAGTAATATCAGAAAAAATAGACTTTAAATGCAAAATTATTATAAGAGACAAAAATGGGCACTATGTATTTGTGAAAGTGGTAATCTTTCAAGAAGAAAGAATAATCATAAACATTTATGCACCTAACCAGAGCACATCTAAATACATTACACAAACACTGGAAAGACTAAATGGAGAACTAGATGCCTCTACAATTATAGTTAGGGACTTTAATATATCATTATCACCATTAGACAGAACATCTTGGCAGAGAATCAATGAAGAAACAAAGACATTAATACATTAGAGGATCTGTAGCTAATATTCATATACAGAACACTATACCCAAATATAGCAGGATAAGCATTCTTCTTGAGTGTACATGCATCATACTCCAAGATAGATCACATGCTAGGCCACAGAAAAAATCTCAATGAATTCAGAAACATTGATATTATACAAATTTCTCTGACCACAATATAATGAAATTGGAAATGAGTAAGGACCAAAGAACCAGAATAGGCACAAAGATATGAAAGTTAAACAACACACTCAGTGGGTCAAAAGAAATCAGTAAAAATCTTGAAATGAAGAAAATGACAACAAAACCTATCAAAATCTATATGATGCAGCAAAAGCTGTAATGAGAGGGAAATTCAATTCCATAAATGTATATACCAAAAAAGAGGAAAGAGGTAAAATTGAAGACATAACTGAACCCTTGGAGGAATTAGAAATAGAACAGCAAGATAACCACAAAGGAAGTAGAAAGAAGGAAATACAGATTAGAGCAGAACTAAATGAAATAGAAAATAAGAAAACACTAGAGAAAATAAACAAAACCAAAAGCTGGTTCTTTGAGAAGATGAATAAAATTGACAAACTCTTAGCCAGACTAACAAAGAAAAAAAGAGAGAAGATACTAATACACAAAATAAGAAAAGAGGAAAAGGATATCATGACTGACCCCACAGAAATAAAGAGTATCATAAGAAGATACATTGAAAAATTATATGCCAACAAGGATTATTTAGTGGAAATGGGCACATTCCTAGAAACTCACAAGCAGCCTACATTGACAAAAGAAGAAATTGATGAGCTCAACACACCATTTACAAGTAAAGAGACAGACTCAGTCATCAAAAACCTCCCAACTGAGAAGAGTTCAGGACCAGACAGCTTTACAAGTGAAATCTATCAAACATTATGGAAAAAACTAACACCAATCCTGCTTGAACTATCACAAAAAAAAATAGAAGTAGAAGGAACATTGCCTAACTCATTCTGTGATGCCAATATTACTGTAATATGGAAGCCAAAGATGTCACAAGAAAGGAAAATTACAGACCAATCTCTCTACTGAACCTAGATGCTAAAATCCACAAAACATACTTGCTAATTGTATTCAACAACACATCAAATGAATTATACACCATGACCAATTGGGTTTCATCATGGGTATGGAATGATGGTTCATGTAAGAAAATCAATCAATGTAACACACCACATAAAGAGATAGAAAAAAAATCACATTATCATCTCTATAGATGCAGAAAAAGCATTTGACAAAATACAGCACCATTTCCTGATAAAATACTGCAAAAGATATAAATAGAAGGAAACTTTCTGAACATGATAAAGGGTATATATGAAAACCCCAAAGCTAATATCATCTTCAATCGTGAAATCCTAAAAGCTTTCCCTCTAAGATTAGGAACAAGACAAGCATGCCCACTATCATCACTCCTCTTTAACATTGTCTTAGAAGTACTTGCTTAAGCACTGAGGCAAGAAAAAGATATAAAAGCCATCCAAATTTGAAAGAAAGGAGTAAACATTGCACTATTTGCAAATAACATGATCCTATACATAGAAAACCCAGAGAAATCTACCACAAAGCTTCTAGAGCTTATAAATGAGTTCAGTAAAGTTGCAGGCTATAAGATCAATACTCAAAAACCAGCAATAATGATCAATCTGAGCGGGGAATCAAGAAAAAATACCATTTACAATAGTAACTAAAAGAATCAAATACCTAGGAATAAATTTAACTGAAGATATAAAGGACTTAAACATAAAAAATCTACACTACATTGTTAAAGTAAATCAAAGAAGAATTAAATAAAGGGAAGAATATTCCCTGTTCAAGGAAAGGAAGAATAAACATCATTAAGATGTCTATTCTACTCAAACTAATCTACAGATTTAATGCAATCCCAATAAAAATCAACACAGAATTTTTTAATGAATTGGAAAAACTAACTACAAAATTTATTTGAAAGGGTAAGAAGCCTCAAATAGCCAAAGACACTGAAAAAGTAACATGAAATCAGATGAATCACATTACCTGACTTTAAATCATACTATGAAGCTACAGTGGTTTAAACTATATGGTATTGGCACAAGGATAGACATACTAACCAATGGAACTGAATTGAGAGTTCTGAAATAGATCCTCACAATCCTCACATATACAGTCATTTGATATCCAACAAGGCCACGAGGCCACTCAGTTGGGAGAGAATAGGGTCTTCAACAAATGGTGCTTGGAGAACTGGATATCCATTTCCAAAAGAATGAGAGAGCAACATCAGCTCACACCTTATACAAAAATCAACTCAAAATGGTTTAGAGATCTAAATTTAAGAACCAAGAACATAAAGACCTTGGAAGATAATGTAGGGTAGTATCTACAGGACCTTGTAATAGGAAATCATTTCATAAACTTCACACCCAAAGCACAAGCAGCAAATGGAAAAATAGATAAATGAGTTCTCCTCAAAATTAAAAACTTTTGCACCTTAAAGGACATTGCCAAGAATGTAAAAATGCTGCCTACACAATGGGAGAAAATATTTGGCAACCATATATCTGATAGGAGCCTAATATCCAGCATCTATTAAGGAATCCTACACCTCAAAAATAAAAAGACAAACAACCCATTGTTTGTCTTGAAAAGACACTTCTCCAAAGAAGAAATACAAATGGCTAAAATGTACATGAAAATATGCTCAACAACACTAGCTGTTAGGGAAATGCCAATCAAAACTACAATGAGATAAACCCTCTAGACTGGCAGCTATTAAAAAAAAAACCGAGGACTATAAGTGTTGGAGATGATGTGGAGAAATGGGAAACCCCATCCACTGCTGAGAGGGAAAGTAGAATTGTACAGACGTTGTGGAGGACAATGTGGTGGTTCCTCAAAAAACTGACTATAGAACTGCCATATGAACCAGCAATTCCACTGCTGGGTATATACCGAGAGGAATTGATAGCAAATACATGAACAGATGTATGCACACCATGTTCATAGCAGCATCATTCACGATTGCCAAAAGTTAGGATCAGCCCAAATGCCCATCAACAGATGAATGGGTAAACAAAATGTGGCACATACATACAATGGGATGTTACTCAGCTGTAAGAAGGAATACAGTGCTAACACATGGGATAACGTGGATGAATCTTGAGGACCTTACATTGAGTGAAGCAAGCCAAGCATTGAAGGATGAACATACATGACCTCACTGATATGAATTAAGCAAATTAAGCAGACTCAGAGAGCTATTGTGTGGAAGATAGCTTTACAGGAAACAGAAAGGGAGAAGAAATTTGTTAGCCAACACACATACAGACATAATCTATGGTAAGGTGAAAGTGTGTAGTTACTCACTGAAGGGATATGACAGGAGGGTAGTGATACTATTGGGTTGGGTGTTGCAGGTTTGACAGGTGGGTAGATTGAAGAGTGTGGGATGGAAGGTCCAGGGAATTGGGGGGAAGGTTGGGAAAGGGACCAGGTGAAACTTGGGATTTGTGGGCATGTGGTTCAAAGTACAAAGTTGGGAATGTTCTTATGGCAATATGACAAGGAAGAGTTAGTGTTTTAGGGTGTTGGATGGGGGGCATTCACAACAGGGCACACCTGGAACAGGCTTCTAGGAGTGTATGTGTGATCATTTTGTCATAGTGTGTTGTATCAGTGGGTGGAGACCCACATAATGAGTGGGAAGGAATTGGACTCCCATCCCTGGGAGAACTGATTTGTACACAAACAGAGAGGCGGGAGTCTCTCAGGAGCATGGGTGTTTCCTAAGAGGGGAAGATTAACCAGTGTGTCAAGACCTCAATGTTGTTCAAGTAACTATGAATATTGTCATCCAAGGAGTGAAGCCAGGGGGTTGCCATGGGTCCCAAGGGAAGGGGGAGGGAGGAATAGAATAGATGGAACAGGAGATATTTAGTGGGCAATGGAAGTGTTCTACATGATCTTGCAATGATTCCATGTTCTTCCTGCTCCTCCAGGAAGTTGTCCTTCATTCTACATACAACCCCCACTGTGCAGAAGGAGGTGACAGCTCCCTCATAAACCTAAGATGAAGCCACGTGCATGTAGCAGTGTGGTGTCCTGCCCAGGAAGGACTCTGATTTCCACCTCCAACCCACCCCACCTTAGCCCCATGCCCACAATGAATGCCACAATTGTTCACCTTCCCTGTTCTGTCAAAATTGATCATCCTTCCCTGGAAGGCAGACAGTTTGCATCCATTATAATGGGGACCCCAGCCATTACCATTTCACTCCCCCACCCCAAGCCTCAGTCATGCTGCACTACTGCAGGGTCCACCAAGTGCTGGGCAGGCCAGACCAGGGATGCACCCAGGCAAGCTTCTGGGATTCAGAAGAAGGGACCAGGATCAGAGAAAAGCAGAACTTCCAGTCCCACCCTCTG
>JAQZBX010089795.1:0-12587 GCA_029593785.1 Cabassous unicinctus
CCTGCAGATAGCCCCTGGGCAAGCAGTAAACATTTACACTGACTCTAAGTACACATTTGCTACTGTTCCTATCCACAGGGCAATTTATAAAGAAAGAGGTCTCCTAACCTCAGGGGGAAAGGAAATCAAAAGCAAAGAAGAAATCCTCCAACTGTTAGAAGCATTCTGGAAACCAGACAAAGTCGCCATCATCCACTGCTGGGGACATCAGAAAGGAATGGATATGGCTGCTCAAGGAAACAGGCTAGCCAACATAGCAGCTTGGAAGTGGCTGAAGGAACCCACGGAATATGAGTACCAGAATTAACACTGCAGCTGTCCCTCATAGGACAAGAGACTAATCAACTAAGGTATACCTGGGAAGAACAGGAGTGGGCTAAAAGAGAAGGGGGAAGCCAAATCCCCAAAGGAATTTGGCTGCTTCTGGATGACCAGATTTTTGTATCAAAAGGAGCCACTCATGCCCTCATCCAGTGATACCACCAACTCACCCACCTAGGGAAAACTGTGCTAGAAGTCTTACTCGGGAGATACTACTACATAGCCCGGCTAACTTCTCTCTGTGCCACCGTCAGCAGCCAGTGCCAAGTTTGTGCCAAAAACAACCCTTTGCAGGGCTCCCGTGCTCCGGCAAGTGTCCAGCACACAGGGATGGCCCCCTTTGAAGATATCACAGTAGACTTCACAGAAGTGAAACTAAGTCGGAGGTACAAATATTTGTTGGTGATGATATGCACCTTTTCAGGTTTGGTTGAAGCTTTCCCCACTCACTCTGAAAAGGCAAGAGAAGTGATTAAGCCTTTACTTAGAGAAATCATTCTGTGACACGGGCTGCCTCTGTCAATTGGAAGTGACAATGGCCCGGCATTCATGGCTGCCATAGTCCAAGAGCTAGCAAAAATGTTAGGAATCAGGTGGAAACTCCATACTGCTTACAAGCCCCAGAGTTCAGGGAAAGTTGAACAGATGAATCAAACACTCAAAGCCACCCTAGCCAAATTCTACCAAGAACTGGTCTCCCCTGGTTAGACTTACTTCCCTTGACCCTTGTCCGAATTAGGTGCACCCCAGGACCATAGACTATTCACCCTTTGAAATTCTATTTGGGCAGCCACTCCCAATTATCCTGGCCTTCAGAGGAAATCAGAAACTTCTGGGGGTAGCTAGCCAAAATTCCATTCTCCAGCAGCTGGGGAAAACTCTAGCCAAAATACATAAAACTGTCTTGTCTCAGAATCTCATCCCCCCTGGGACACCCAGTGTAGTCCCACCAGCCAGGGGACCTAGGCTGTTTCAAAGACTGGGAAAAAGAACCCCTTCAGCCTTCCTGGACAGGTCCACATACTGTGATCCTTGTAACTCCTATTGTTCTTAAAGTTTCAGGCATCGTCCCTTGGATCCATCATACCAGGGTCAAGAAGGCACACCCTGATAAGAGCAGAACAGTTGGATAGCCCAACCCATACCCGGCCACCCTTGAGAGTGAGAGTCGTCCAGGATCCAGAGCACCAACCTTGTCAAATGCCTGTTGAATGGACCACTGCTACTGGTGGATCCTGTGCTTATATGACCTGCTCGCCTTGGTATTTGGAGTTGGACTCACTGCTGTGGCCCCTGCAGACTGGACTGGTGTGAATAGAGTCTTAATTGTAATTGCTTACTGGTGTATAATAGATGCTTCTGTGCCTTGACTTGTTTGTCCTTTCCTTCCTTGTCCCCTCCCTAAGAGCCAATACCCGCCCCCAAAATCTGTGGCAGCTGTAAGTTAGTCAAAGCTGGGGCAAATAATCCATGCTGAATGCTTCAGTTCCATTCTCGGCAGGTGCAACTTCAGCTTCTGTAATATTTGATGCTTGCAGGACAATCCAAGGTCATACTCCTTACACCTTGCTGGTTGCCCCATACCCCCAAGCCCCCATACCTGCCCTAGGAGAGGGTGTAGGGGTCACAACTATGGGAGTTATGACAAATACCTCTGCTGAGATGCCCAAAAGGGCAGAGGATTCTGCCACTCTTGGAGCTGGCTGGTAGGTGTCACCGCTCCCTGGAAGGGGGTCCCCCTGACTTCTCCATATCTCCTACAGAAAATCCCCAGCCTGGCACAGTGTGGCATAGAAACCTGTGACCCCATATAACTCGCCTTATTAAACGTAACCACGAGATCAGAAAATACCTTTTTAAAGGCCCAAACAGGACTAAAATTAGGAATCGGAATATATGACTCATCAGGGCCAGACCCAGGGGACCTCATACTGGTCCTGCTGATCCTGGTAATCCAACCCCCAGAGAAAACCCTGATGAACAATATCAGTAAAGCTGCCCAGATGCTAAAAGCCAAAGTTAGAACAGCCTCCCACAACGTCCTTCTGAACCAGGTTCAAAATTTCCACCAAATCCTAAATAAATCTCAGCCTAACATAGCTGCCTCCTGCTGGCTATGCACTTCCTCAAGTTTAACCATCTTCCCCGTACCTGTCCCATGGAACATAACCCTCCTGACCCATGATAACTCTGCGGCAGGAACCAGGCCCCTCCCTGTCTGCATAAATGAACCCCCTGGAAAACTGGATAACTGTGAACATAACTACCAGGTCTCCTTCAACCATCCTCTCTCTTGGAAGGGCTAACTGTGACACCTCCCACCGACTCAATGAGCCTGACCGATGTGCCTCAAACTCCACCATCTGGGTCTGTGGCACCAACGCTTACCGCTGCCTACCCCAGGATGGCCAGGGCATCTGCTACCTGGCTTGGCCAGTACCATCGGTTTTGGTGTATGGAAATGAATTGCCTGGAGAGCTCTCCTGAGCTAAAAGAACAATGCAGGCAATTCCGATATTCTTAGGACTAGGAGTAGTTGGGAGTGCAGCAGTAGCAGGGGCCTCACTCGCAGTTGGTCAGGAGGGCTTACAAACACTAGCATGGGAAACATCAAATGACCTTGAAGAAATATTGGGGGCTCTCAATGGGCTGCAAGACCAGATAGACTCATTGGCGGAAGTGGTCTTACAAAACAGGGGAGGATTAGACTTGCTCACTGCAAGTTCAGGGAGGATCTGTCAGGCCCTGGGGGAAGAATGCTGTTTCTATGCAAACTCCTTAGGAATGGTTAGGGACAAAGTGGCCCTACTGAAAGACTGTTTAAACCGTGTATGCCAGACATCTGCCAATGGGAAATACTTCCAGTATCTACTCTCTTGGATTTTGCCATTTTGCCAGTAATAGCCTCAGTGTTTTTTTCTCTTAACTTTTGGGCTATGCATTCTACGGTACCTAACACAATACATCACTTCCCACTTAAACACCTTAAAACACCAAGTAATGCCTTGTGTTAAATATCAGCCCTTTTGGACTACAGAAAAATACCCATGTTAGCAAATGATGCCCCACAAAGAATTATAAGTGCATCAAAAGGGGGAATGATAAGGGAAGTGCCGAGACCCTAAGCCCCCTCTCGGCAGAAACCCACAGCTTTAGGAAAATAAACTCCCCTCGGTCCCTTGTCCCTTTCATCCCTCTTTCCCCCCTCTTTGCTCCATAGAATCCATGTCGGGAAGATAAGCACTCCTTACTGCCCCTTTGAATTGAAATTTACATCTCTAAACAGATATTGACTCTTTTCCTCCCTAATGGCCTTCTACTTTTAGAAAGATAAGCTAACCATGCGTCTCTGCCTTTGTAAACCTTGCCTGCCTGCCTTCTTGCTCAGGAATTTGCCCGCTTAGTGTACCTATATAAACTTATGAAAATTGCAAAATGGGGTTCAGATTTTTTTGAAGACTTGACTCTCCTCTGGGCCCACACGTAATAAAACTTTGCTCATCCGTACTCCTAAGTGTGCCATTTGGGTTTTTTTCTGCTGGCTGCAACAAGAGGATACTTTGAAAAATTATATTCCAACTAGAATGGTAATTTACAGGAAATGGACAAATTCCTAAAATCTCACAAGCTGCCTACATTGATGAAAGAAGAAATTGATCAACTCAACAGTCCAATTACAAGTAAAGAGATAGACTCAATCATCAAAAAACTCCCAACTAGGAAGAACCCAGGACCAGATAAATTTAGAGGTGAAATCTACCAAACATTTTGGAAAGAACTAACACCAAAGCTGACTAAGCTCTTCCAAAACATAGAATTAAAAAGAACATTGCTTAACTCATTCTATGATGCCAACATTACCCTAATACCGAAGCCAAACAAAGATGCCAGAAGAAAGGAAAATTGCAAACCAATCTTTCTAATGAACCTAAATGCTAAAATCCTCCACAAAATACTTACAAACTGCATTCCACAACACATCAAATGAATTATACACCATGACCAAGTGGGTTTCATCTCGGGTATGCAAGGATGTTAAAACATAATTAAATCAATCAATGTAATACACCACATAAACAGATTGAAAGAAAAAAATCACGTCATCATCTCTATAGATGGAGAAAAAGCATTTGTCAAAATACAGCACTTTTTCCTGATAAAAAAGCTGCAAAAGATAGGAATAGAAGGAAACTTTCTAAACATGATGAAGGGTATATATGAAATATATACAGCTAACATCGTCTTCTATGGTGGTATCCTAAAAGCTTTCCATCTAAGATCGACTGAAAGACAAGGATGCCCATTATCAGCACTGCTATTTAACACAGTCTTAGAAGTAATTGCTCATGCACTGAGGCAAGAAAAAGATACAAAATGCATTCAAATTGGAAAGGAAGAAGTAAAAATCTCACTATTTGTAGACAACATGATCCTATTATAGAAAACCCAGAGAAATCTACAACAAAGCTTCTAGACTTATAAATGAAGTCAGTAAATTTGCAGGTTATAAGACCAATGCTCAAAAATGAGTAGCAATTCTGTATACTAATAACAAGCAATCTAAGGAGGAAATCAAGAAAAAAATAATATTTACAATAGCAATTTAAGAATCAAATACCTAGGAATAAATTTGACTAAAGATATAAATGACTTATATACAGAAAACGACACAAAGCTGTTAAATGAAATCACAGAAGACTTAAGTAAATAGAAGAATATTCCCAGTTTATGAACAGGAAGACAACACATCATTAAGATGTCTTTCCTACCCAAATTAATTAACAGATTTAATACAGTCCCCCAAAAAATGAACACAGCATTTTTTAATGAATTGGAAAAGCTAACTACAAAATTTATTTGGAAGAGAAAGAGGCCCTGAATCATCAAGGACATACTGAAAAAGAAAAATGAAACTGGAGGAAGCACACTACCAGACTTTAAAACATTCCACAAAGCTACAGTGGTCAAAACTGCATGGTATTGGCACAAGGATAGACATAGTGACCAATGGAACCGAATTGAGTGTTTTGATATAGATCATTGTGTATACAATCATGTGATATTTGACAAGGCACCAAACCCACCTAGTTGGGAGAGAATGGCCTCTCAACAAGTGGTGCTTGGACAACTGGATATCCATATCCAAAAGAATGAGAGAGGAACACTCATTTCACACCTTATACAAAAGTCAACTCTAGATGGGTCAAAGATGTAAGTATAAGAGCCAAAACCATAAAGACCTTGGAAGATAATGTAGGGAAGCATCTACAGGGCCTTCTAAAAAGAAATGGTTTCATGAACTTCACACCCAGAGCTCGAGCAGCAAATGAAAAAGTAGATAAATGGGATTACCTCAAAATTAAAAACTTTTGCACCTCAAAGAACATTCTACAGAAAGTAAAAAGACAGCCTACTCAATGGGAGAACATATTTGGCAACCATATATCTGAAGGGAGCCTAATATCCAGCATATATAAAGAAATCCTACACTTTGAAAAAAAAAAAAGACAAACAACCTACTAAAAGAATGGGCAAGTGACCTGAAAAGACCCTTCTCCAAGGAAGAAATACAAATGGCTAAAAAGTACATGAAAAGATGCTCAACATCACTAGCTATTAGGGAAATGCAAATCAAAACTACGATGAGATACCATCTGACACCCATTAGAATGGTGGCTATTTAAAAAACAGTGGGCTATAAGTGTTGGAGAGGATGTAGAGGAATGGGAACACTCATCCACTGCTGGTGGGAATTAGAATGGTCCAGCCATTGTGGAGGACAGTTTGGTGGATTGTCATAAAACTAACTATAGAACTTCCATATGACCCAGCAATTCAACTGCTGGGTATATACACAGAAGAATTGAAAGGAAAGACGTGAACAGATATATGCACACCAATATTCATAGTGGCAATATTGACTTTTGCCAAAAGTTGGAATCAAGTCAGGTGCCCATCAACAGATGAATGGATAAACAAAATGTGGTATATACATACAATGGAATATTACTCAGCTTTAAGAAGCAGTAAAGTGCTAACACATGGGATAACATGGATGAATCTTGAAGGCCTTATATTGAGTGAAGCAAGCTGAGCATTGAAGGGTGAGCAGTAGATGACCTCTCTGATATGATTTATGCAAATTGAGCAGACCCAGAAAGCTATCATCTGCAAGATAGGTTTGCAAGAAATAGAAAGGGAGAAGATTTGAGCCAACCCACATATGGACATAATCTATGGTAAGTTGAAAGAGTGTAGTTGCACATAGAAGGAATATGACAGGAAGGTAGTGATATTATTGGGTTGGGTGGTTCAGGGTTGACAGGTGGGCAAATTGGGAAGGGTGGTTTGGAAGGTCCAGGGTAGTTGGGGGAAGATTGTTAGAGGGATCAGGTGAACACTGGGGATTTGTGGGTATGTGGTTGAAAGTACAATGTTAGGAATGCTCTTATGGTAATATGACAAGGAAGGGTTACTGGTTTAGGTTGTTGGATGGGGCGGGGCACTCAGGACAGGGTGCACCTGGAGCAGGCTTCTAGGGAGTGTGTGTGTGATCATTCTATCATAATGTGTTGTATCAGTGGGTGGAGACCCACATTATGAGCGGGAAGGTGTTGGACTCCCATCCTCGGGATGACCAATTTGTTCACAAATAGACAGCCCGGAGTCTCTCGAGAGCATGGGCAATTCCTAATAGGGGAAGACAAACCAGTGTGTCAAGATCTCAGTCTTGTTGCATATAACTATGAATCTTGTCATCCCACGACTGAAGCCAGGGGCTCATGGGAGAGAGGGAGGGAGGAATAGAATAGATTGAACAAGGGATATTTAGAAGGCAGTGGAAGTGTTCCTCATGAACCTACATTAATGGACACAGGACATGGTAAATATAAAAATTTATAAAAGTGTATGGTCTAAAATGTAAACCATAGTGTAAATGATTGACAATGTTTAGTAGCTATGTTTCACTATCAGTTACAACATTGCTATATCAGTTATAACATTGTATATCAGTTATAACATTGCTACCATGCACATATAAAAAGCTATTAATATGGGGGGGAGGATGGGGGTGGATTTTGGGTATGTGAGAGTCTCCTGTATTCTGTGTGTGAATTTGTTGTGACCTAAAGCTTCTTTGAAAACAATATGAAAAATAGTGAGACACTAGGGAATGAGTGGGGGAAGGTGCTACGGTATGGACAGAACACCAGATATTGTGGTAATGAAAGGCAAAATATCAAAACAATTTTTAAAAATATTTTTCATTTTTTTTAAATATCCCAATCTTTTAATTTAGTTTTATTTTCAGTTTTTTTAATTTTTATGTATTTTATCTCTTATGTTTAAACTTATCATTATTGTTTCATTTTCCTATTTATTGTACTCAGCTATTTTAATGGCTTCATTTTTGAAGAAGCTTTGGATCACGCAAGGGCTACAACTGGGGAGGGGGAGGATCATTGGTGTGGGGTGTCATGGATGGAGGATGCATGGGAGGAAGTTCACTTGATTGCACATATAAGGTATGTAAAAATGTTCAAATGTTCATGGGACATTTTCACAGTGGGTGGAGACTCACACAATAACTGAAAGAATACTGAATTCCCATCCTGGAGGGCTCTGCCACATTCTCTAAAGGAGCAGCAACAGTCCCCCAAGTGCAAGGTCAGCGACTGGTGAAGGAGGATGATTCACTGATGGGCCTTTGATATTGATGACTAGGCTTATGAGCCTTTGCTCTTGAAATTGAAACTTATCCTACTATTACGGAGTGCCTAAGCATTGCCTCCTGAAAGCCTCCTTGTTACTCAAATGTGGCCTTTCTTTAAGCCAAACTCAGCATATGAATACATTACCTTCCTCGCAGCATGGACATGACTCCAGGGATGAGCCTCCCTGGCACCGAGGGATTGCTACCAAGCACCAAGTAGCAATGAAATTAGAAAAAGACCTCAAACAAAAGGGGGAAATTGTAAAGACAAATGAGTTTATATGGCTAAGAGACTTCAAAGGGAGTCGAGAGGTCCCAGAAGTAATGCTTATGCACATCTCAGCAAGATCTCATAGACTGCCAAAGTGGATACTACCCCAAATAGTGGGGCTCCTGATGGCTCTGGAGACACCCAGGTCCTATAGTCAGGGCAGATAGCTTCAGAATTTGGTGCCTTGACAGTGGCCCTACTTAGGAGTTTTTGCTCCTGAGAGTGACAGTTGGACTCAGTTATGTTTTTCCTGCACATGGCTCATCTGTCCCTTCTATTTAAACCTAAACTTGGTGCTGGAGTTTGTAGGAATATGTCCAGAGACTTGAGTCTTTGGGCTGTTCATGTGCCAGTTGGGCCCAGAACCTTGGCTGAGTTGCAACACATACTCTACAGCTCATTGGACTCACCCATGACAACTTGTGGGGAGATGATGAAGGACTACAGCCATCCCAGGTAACAGAGAGTCTGCAGCTGCAGTTAGGATAGTCCCATCCATCTTCCCCATGGGATAATAGCCCCCTCTCAATTGGAGGTGGAGTGGACATCACCATCCCAGAATCCTCAGGATTGAGGAAAGAACTATGGACTATAGTGTACTTACTCATATTTTAGTCTAGATATATTGTGATTTTAGCAATGGAAGAAATTACAAGATTAATGTGGAGCCAGTGGCCACTGGAGGCTCTGGGGCAAGGAGAGGGAAAAACAGTTGTAATACGGGGGCTTTCACGGGACTTGGGAATCATCTTGAGTGACATTGCAACAACAGATATAGGCCATGTTATATCATCACACAACATGCAGAACTGTGTGGGAGAGAGTGTAGACTACAATGTGAACTATGGTTCATGCTTAATGGCAAAGCCCCAGGATGTGTTTATCAATTGCAATGAATGTGCCACACTAATGATGGATGTTCATGTGGGAGGTTTTGGAAGGTGTGGGGAGTGGGGCATATGGACATCCCTATATCTTTTGCTTAACATCTATGTAATCTAAGTATATTTTAAAAAATAATTTTTAAAAAATTATAAATAAATAAATAAATAAATAAATAAATAAATAGTGGTCTTGATGTCTCTGGCTGCCATATGTAATTTATCAAAAGCTTGTGCCATTTATCTTATGAATCTACTAAGAGTCTAATATGTTTCTTATTATCCACTGTTCCCACACAATTTTAAGCATTATCTACTAGGATCCCTGAAATATCCTTCTAAAGTTGTTCTTAATATCTATTGTGTTACTCTCTAATTAATATTTTTAAAATTTTTGTGAGTTTATGTTTTATAATGAAATAATAAATTTTCTCTAAAAAAGAAAACATGTGAAATTATTATTTTGGTGATAAGAGCAGGCAATGCTGGACTGTGATCACTGAAAAGAACAAATAAGCTCAGCCATTATTATCGGTTCTTTCTGCATGAGCTTTCTGAACTTCAGCACAGAAAACAGGAACCTACAAAAGCATGAAATTGTCAGTGATCTGTGGAGAAAAAGATCAGAATTTGGGGCCTTTGACATGGCTGGAATTTGAGAGGCAAGGCCCTGGATCAATGAGTGGTGCAGCAAGGATTTTTAGAAATATGCCTAGGACATTCAGTGAGACTTTTAAATTTAGGCTACACATGAATACAGAAATTCTCTACAGAGCCAGACAAAATGCATTTGCACAGGAAATGAAAACCAATTTGTAGAATCTCAGTATGTGCTCAAAGTTTTAAAAGAAGCTGGGTAAAAAAGATGTAACTCTAAGAAGTCACAATAGAGAAATTAAAGGCAAAAGAATAGATATTTTATAACTGATAATTCAATCTGAAAATAAAAAATCCCCTTGACCATTAAGAGAGAGTAATATAATTATACAACTGAAGACCAAGAGAGAAGATAAGGGGAAATAATGAGAAAATGAGATGAGTCTCAATAAACTTTAAATCCATATCATTACCTAAATTATATAAATTTTCACACCTAGAATGGACAGTAGTTGACAATTTTTAGAAGAAATAATGGCACAGAGTTTCCAAATGTTATGAAAATATAAATTCAAGATCCAGTAAGTTCAAAGTCTCTAAAACACTATAAGTAAAAAGAAAACCATACAAGGACACATCATTAAAGAAAAAAAAGATTATATAAATACACCAGTCAGAGAAATAACACATTAAAAAGAGTCACAAAGATTAAAATCTTTGCTCATTTCTTATGAGAAACAGTGACCAAAAGAAGACAATGGATAGAAATGTTTAAAGTACCTCAAAAAGGAAACCATTAACCAGGAATTCTTTATATAGCACAAATATTCTTAACATCAGAGGTGTTTTAAAATTTTTGTCCAGACTAAAAAAAAAACTATGAAAATCTGTGTCTAGCTGACCCTCAGTACAAGAAATGTTGAAGCTTTTCAGAGAGAATGGAAATGATACAAAATTCAATGTCAGATGTATTAAAACATGAATACTATGGAAATGGTAATTATTTGAAGAAATGTTAAGAATTTTTCTATTTGCTTTTCTATTCTTTTAAAACATTTAACTTAAGAAAAAATTAATATCATAGTGTTGGATTTATAGCAAAAAAGGTAAAAATTCATAACAACAATATCAAAATAACATGAAATGAAAATATAATGTAATATTTTTACATGAAATATAAAGTATCATAATATTACATTAGGGTAGACAGTAATAAGTTAGACAAGCATGTTGAATAACAGAACAAGTATTTAAAATGTAATAAATAGGTATAGATAAAAAGCCGTGGAAGCGGATGTGGCTCAAGTGATTGGGCACCCATCTACCATATAGGAAGTCCAGGGTTCAATTTCCAAGGCCTCCGGGTAAAAAGCAAACTGGCCTGTGTGGTGAGCTAACCCACATGATGGCCTGGCCCATGCGGCACCCTGGCCCATGTGGAGAGCTGGCTCACACGGAGTGCTGACCCATGCAGCGGTGCTGGCCATCATAGAGTGCTGGCCTGTATGGAGAGCTGGTGCAGCAAGTTGATGCAACAAAAAGAGACATAGAAGAGAAACAATAGTGATGCATCAGACCAGGGAGCTGACATGGCACAAGAGATTGAGCAGCCACTCTCTCCACTACGGAAGATCTCAGGATAAGTTCCCCATGCTGCCTAAAGAGAAGACAAGCAGACACAGAAGAACACAGAGAGAGCAGACAGTGAGTGCAAAAACAACAAGGGGGGCAGGGGTAGAAATAAATAAATCTTTTTTTAAAAAGCCAGTTGTGGAAAAAATGAGATACTAAAATTTTAAAATTAGAGGAGCTGGCATACCTCAGTGGCTGAGCGACTGCTTCACAAATACAAGGTCCTGGGTTCAATCCTTAGAACCTCCTAAAAAATTTTTTTTTCAATTAATGTAAAAGAAACCAAGAAAGAAGAAAATCTTTCAAACTACACTTGAAAATATGTGCATTAGAATATAGGTAAAATGCACCTCAATTTGAAAACATGCAAATATGATCGTGTTCTTTTTCTGTTTAGTAATCTTCCAATTGCTTCTCTTCAGTTTTAGAAAATAAAAAAACAATAAGGGAAAAGAGTTCATATCAATCTCTCCATATCACCCCATGCAGGTATTACCACGGGACTAACAATTCTGGTCTGTTGTCTAATATTTTACTTGCTCATTTGTGTAGAAATGATAGAAATTTCATAAGTAATCTATTTTATGAAGTATGTTCATATTTCTTATTGGATTTAAGCAATCTATAAAAAACAACAAGACACTGTATACCCTGGGAATAAAAGTCTATGCATCCTCAATTATTTTGAGTTATCCTTTCAAGAATATCTGCACTAGCACTGGAGTACAAAGAATGTATAGCATTTAAAATCAGAATTGAGTGGTTGGAATAATCTTCACTGTTTATCAGACTTCGGGTTAGTTGTGGCATGGTGATTACTGTATTAGTCAAAGTTTTTGGAGTAATTTGAATGAAAAATTTTCAGGGCATTCGACGAACACCTATTTCTCAATGGTAGGTTTGTGTGTCAGTCCAGCTCTGCTTTAGATTGATTTGTGTTTGTATATGCTCTTCTTGTCTCATGTGGGATGGTTATTGGAAGGGTGAAAGCTCCCTGGAGTATATTTTTTTCCATAAAGGTGTTTGGAAGCTACTGAAGAGGCAAATGAAAAACACACAGCTCCAGTCTCCCACCTCCAGCTGAGTTTGACAGCCTATAAAACAGGGTTTCTTAACCTTTTCTTGTTCCCTTTGCCAGTCAGGTGAAAACCAGACCCCTTCTCAGAATGTA
>JAQZBX010089796.1:0-12587 GCA_029593785.1 Cabassous unicinctus
TGCTGAGAAGAATATCTTTTCAATAACCTCCAGCCATCTATAAAGCTGTGGAGTAAATAATTGACCAAAAGCAAAATTTCCAGTAATTTTCTTTGGAATAGTTTCAACCAAAAGCATCTAAAAGCTTTGGAGATTAAAGTTTACTTCATTTAATTTTCATCAATGTATTCTTTTAAAAATGAAATATAAACTGAAAATACCTTTTTCATTTCCTACTTAAGTATTTTATGGTATTATTTCTAATAATAGCCTAGTATTATATATTGTCTAAGGGTTACCTCTTGTTTCATTTTAAATTAAGTTGTCATATAAACAGAAGAGCATACAGAATTTTCATATAGAATATAAGGAAAAAAATTTAAATTTATCCAACATCTATGTTACTGAAAACACATCATCATTATCAGAGGGCTACTTTGTGCCTATCCCTTATTTCAACTTCCTCTCACAGTAACAAGGTAACCTTTATCCTTTTCTTGTCTTAAATGTCCTCTTGATTTTTTTAAAATAAATTTACTATCTAGGCATATATTACTAAACAGCACACTGCTTAGTTTTAAAAATTGAAGCAGTAATCATAAACTTAAATTCAATGTGTGTTTCTTTGTGTTTTTATTTATGTCACTTTCCCTAACTTCAATTCTAAGGTATAGGTAAATGCAAAATATGTGATAAAATAAATGTATCTGGCCCATCTCTACTAAAGGTCTTGGACGGGAAAGATGCTGTACCCATCAAGGAAAGTTAAGTTCAGAAAGACACTGTGACAAGTTCATTTGAATATTCCAACTTCAGGTTAAAACGGAATAGTATTTTTCTATTTACTATAAGTAAATTATACTTCAATAAAATAGTTTATAAAAATAAAAATAAAAACCAGCAGGCTTATTGAACATACGTCTTCAATATATATCTGTTTCTTGAGTCACATCGCTGTGTCTCAGTGATGCAATCTGGATTACAATCTTCTAGATCTATTGAAGAGCTGTCATCCTGAAATATCACTTTATTTTCATTGTTTGGATTCTCTTTGAATCTCTCCAGTATTAAACATCTAGCTTGTTCATGATTTATTCTCCTCTTTGGTGGAGCACATCCTCTAGAAGCTGCTTGAGAAGGGTGTATTGGATGCATAGTTTTGAACTTTTTTGAAAATTTTACCCTCATACTTGATGGATAATTTGACATGGTATAGGATTCTATTGGAAAGAATTTTCCTTCAAAATGTTTATAGCCTTCAATTATTGTATTCTTGTTTCTTTATTTATGGTTAAGAGCCCTAAGCCATTCTAGTATATGTCATCTTTTCTCTCTATGAAATTTCATAATAGATGTAAGTTTATATGTTTTCAACCATTTTTTTCTGAGTTCTGATAGGGCTCTTTCAATTAGAAAGGTTGGATCCTTCAGTTGTGGAAAACTCTACAGAGCAATTTTGTTGATCATGACCTACCTTGTGCTTTCCGTGCTGTTTATCCTTTGAAATCTTATATTATTCTTATGTTGGTCACACTGGGTTGTCTCTAATATTCTTATCTTTCATTAATGTACTCATAACATCAAAAGAGATCATTTTAACCTGTCTGGAAACATATAAATCTCCACCATAAAGACCTATAATTAGGATTAAGCCATGATCTCCAGTTACCTCCAAATTTCTACAATGAATGTGTTTACAGGGTATTCAAAGCGGCTGTGAATTAGTCAATCTACTCTTGTTCAAAATGAGAGTACAACTTTTCTCAAACTTAAAAAAGTGCCCTGCCTGGCATCGATGTAGGTGCCTGATGAATTTTAATTCTGTTCAGTGAAGTCATAATATTAGACTACTAGACTCAGCTGTTAGAAAACAACTTTTTTAGCCTCTAATCGTCCATCACTATTTCCTCACAAACATTGATTCATCATCACAACTAGTCCCAAGATTCTCAAAACACAGTTTGCACACAGACCAAGTCTATATTCTTCATGTTGGTTTTCAGGTTTTTCTACCTGCCTCCCCTCCGCACCCTTACCCAGTCCAGGGATGGCAGAAAGAAAGCCTTCAGAAGCAGCAGATAATGTGCCTGCATGAGGTAGGGCAGGTGTGAGCTGGTCTCAGCAGCCTTGGCCATAGTGTGGAGGGGCTTGCAGGAAGAGGCAGATGTGTGAAAGACAGAGAGCCCAGGCCCTGTCAAAACAAGGTAGACACTGTTTACCTCAAACTGCCCATGACAGTGTCTACTCAGCACAGTGGGAATGACTGCTTTTCAGAGAAGCAACCAAACCAGATTTTTACGTGAAATCCCACAGTTTTTCAATTCTGAAAGCCCATCCAACCATAAAACATGATGTCTGATAAACTGAAGATGTCCAGGTGCCATGGGTGTCTCAACATTTCTGCCTCTGTTTTGGTTCTCTGGGGTCCAATGACCATGGAAATGACATCCTCAGATGACTGACCTCAAATGCTGTATGTAGGCTTTGACTGAGTCTTGAACAAACCAACTGCAAATTGCATTGCGGGGATCACTGGGGATATGTGAACATGAGCTGGGATCTGATGATGTTGCGTAACCACCACTAACTCTGTTAGGTGTCATCTTGGCATTTTGGTTGTCTGTTACCTTTGCAGCTGAGACAGCTGAGGAGTGACCAGGTGCCATTCTCTCCAAATAATCAGTTGGGGCTTTCTCACAGCAGATGGTCTCAGAAGGAGAACTTACATGATGCCTGGACTGCTATAGAGTACCTGTTCCAAAGAGTCTCACTAGATATTTTGCTTCAGCATTTGCTTGAAGTCTGAGATGTCGACAGGTAAATTAGGTCCAGGTGTTGATGCATGTGCTTCTTTTTTTTTTTTTTTTTGTATGCCAGTTGAGTACTATTCCTCTTGATCTGCAGACCTGGGAAAAATTCTTTGTGGCTCTAGGTTCTGTCCTCTAAGTTATTCTTCCTTTTCCAAGAAAGGAAGCCTGTCTTTGCAGCTGAGTAGTTTTCTCAATCAGCTTTTGCCAGAATATTGGGGTTTAAAGACCTCTTTATATGATGTATTATTTCTCTCCCTTTCAAAACAAGCTGGCCAGTATAGGTTTCTTTGCTACTCTTTGTTGGTTTGTATCTCTAGTTTTCATCTTTACTTCTTTCCACATATAGCTAGTAAATTGCTTACTGAAAACTCTTGATTAAGAGCTACATACAGAAAGTACTTGGTTAATTTTGCTTGTATTCAATTAATGAGTGATAAATTCAATTTAGTATGCTATGACACATAATACAATGATATTATTATTGTTTTAAGCTAGGGGTCAGCACATTTTCTTTCTATAAAAGTTCAAATGGCATATATATATATATATTAGGATATTCAGGCCAAGAGGCACAAGAGAGGATATTTGTTGCTGAAATAACTAAACAGCAATATAAGTTTTACAAATAAGCACTGTATTGTTTTGTCATTTGAAGTTAAATTCATAAAGAACATTACTAATCTGCAGCAAAAGATAATTTTCTTTATTAGTTTTGCACCTTTCAGCATTTGATAACAGTGATTTAGTGCTGTTTTTCACTTGGAAAAATTTGATTTTTGCCTTGAGTTCAAAAACTCACAATAAGTCTTCGCCAATTTGGAGTCAGAAATCTTCTGTATGGTAGAATATGAAAGTACTTTTAACTTCAATTTCTGTCAAAAATTCACAGAAATGATTATGGCAAATTCCACGAAAGTAAATGAAGTGCATGTTGATATTTCTTGTTTAATAAACATTTTGGATTAAAAGATTACCTGCAAAGTACTTGTATAATATAATGGAATAATAATAGATTTTAAACACTTTACATTTTATCAAACTAAATTTATCCAACTGAACTTGTTGTTTTAAACATATTTTAACATTGGTTTTACCAAAGACATATTAACAGATTCTTCTTGAGGTTGTACTGAATTATTATTTTCTCAATTTCTTAGAAGTTATTTTCACCTCTACTTTTTCCACACAGATTTTTCATAGAGGCTAATTCTTTAATTGCCTCAATCCTGTTTTTGTATTCAAATTTTTATGAGAGAAGTTTTAGGTTTTTGGAAAAATCATTCAGAAAATCCAGAGTTCTTATATGCACCCCCCCACCACATCCATTTTCCCCTATTATTAAAGCTTTGTATGAGTGAGTGAATTGTAACAATTAATGAAACAATATTATTATAATTATACTATTAATTATAAGCTATAGTTTATATTTGATTTCACTTTTTGGGTTGTACTGTCCTATTTTTAGATTGTGCTAGTAACATACACAAACTAAAATTGTCCCTTTTACCCAAATTCAAATATATAATTAAATTTGCAATATTTTGCTACCATCACCTCCAACGATTAACAAAACTTTTCCATCATCCCAAGCAGAAACTCTGTACCAATTTAATCTTAAATACTCATTTCTGATCTCCATCTCTGCCCCTAGTAACTTGTGTTCTAGTTTCTTACTCTATGAATTTGCTTATACTAATTATTTCATATCAGTGAGATCACGTAATATTTGTCCTTTTGTATATGGTTTATTTCACTCAACATGATGTCTTCAAGTTTCACCCATGTTACGGCATATATCAGAAGTGCATTCCTTTTCTGATTCAATTGAGTTGATCATACAGATTTTTTCCTTTGTTCTATTAATATGGTATATTTCCTTATTTGATTTTCTTATGTTGAACCACCCTTGTATATCTAAGATAAACCTGACTTGATCATGGTGTATAAATCTTTTAATGTGGAGCTGGATTCAGTTTGCTAGTAGTTTGCGGAGAAGTTTTTACATCTATATTCATAAGGAACATTGTCCTGTAATTTTCTTTCCTTGTGGTATATTTATCTGTCTTTGATATTAGGGAGATATTGGCCTTGTAGATTAAGTTAGGACGTGTTTCTTCCTCTTCAAATTTTTGGAAGAATTTGAGCAGGATTGGTTTTAATTCTTGGAATGTTTGGTAAAATTCATAGGTGAAGCCATCCACTTCTGGGCATTTCTTTGTTGGAAGGTTTTTGATTATGAGTTATATCTCTTTACTATCTATTGGTCATTTGATCTATTTCTTCTTGAGTCAGTGTAGGTAGTTTATGTGCTTCTAGGAATTTGTCCATTTCATCTAGGTTATCTAATTTGTTGCCATACTGTTGTTCATATTATCTTATTATAATCCTTCTTGTTTTTCTGCGGGGCCATTATTTATTAATAATGCCTTCTCTTTCATTTCTTATTTTTCTTATTTTCATCCAATCTCTTTTTTTCTTTGTCAGACTAGCTGATGTTTTGCCAATTTTTTTTATCTTTTCAAAGAATCTCTTTTGGTTTTGTTGATTATTTTTTTATTCTGTATTTCATGTATCTATATTACAATCTTGTTATTTCTTTCCTTCTGCTTGTTTTAGGTTTAGTTTGCACTTCTTTTTCTAGGTCCTCCAGTTGTGATGTTAGGTCTTTGTGTTCTTCATTTTTTATGTAAGCATTTAGAGCTATAAATTTCTCTCTCAGCTGCCTTTGCTGAATCCCATAAGTTTTAGTATGTTGTGATTTTGCTTTCATTTGTCTCAATATATTTCCTAATTTCCCTTGTGATTTCTTTTTGATCTATTGATTGTTTTAATGCATTTAATTTCCATATGCTTGTGAATTTTTTGGTTCTTCTCTGTTTTGATTCCTAACTCCATTCCATTGTGGTTGGAGAAATTACTTTGAAAATACTTTTAAAGTGTTGAGACTTCTTTTGTGGCTAACATATGCTGCTGCTGTTGAGTGAAGTGTTTTATTTATGTCTGTTAGGTCTAATTGGATTATAATATCATTCAAGTCTTTTATTTTCTTATTGATCTTCTGTCAAGATGTTCTATGTAATTTCAGAAAGCGTTCTAAATTATAGTCTCTTACTATCAATTTAGACCCTTCTATTTCTCTCTTTATATCTGTCAATATTTGCTTCATATATTTTGGGGACTCCACTGTTAGGTGCATATATATTCATAATTGTTATGTCTTATTGTTGAATTTACCCCTTTATCCATATATAGTGAACTTCTTCATCACTCATAATGGCTTATGACTTAAATTCTATTTTATCTGGCTTTAGGATAGCTACTCCATCTCTTTTTGGTTACTATTTATCTGGCACATTTTTACACCGAACCTTTGACTTTCAACCTACAGTGTCTTTTTCTGTTCATTCTTTTTCCTTTCTGCTCTTCAGCCTGAATCAGTTTAGTTGTCTTGTCTTCAAGTTCACTGAATCTTTCTTCTGCCAGCTCCAATCTTCTGTTGAAAGCTTCTAGGGAATTTTTCATTTCATTCATTGTGATCTTCAACTCCAGTATATCTGTTTGGTTCCCTTATAATTTCTGTTTCTTTATTGAGATTCTCATGTTGCTATTCATCATTTTCCTGATATCATTTATTTCTTTTTCCATATTTTCCTTTATCCCATTAAGCATATTGAAGATCATTATTTTAAAAGATTTCTTTGTTATATAAAAAGTCTGGAATAATTTGTTGATTGTTTCTGGATTTTTATGTGTTGTTTTGGATCATTTCCTATTTATTTATTCATCTGGTAATCTTTTGTTGCAAACTGTATATTTCAATGTTTTAAATAGTTAACTCTGGGACTTAGACCCTGAGCTGTCTGTTCATTAAGTTTGTATACAGATGGTGATATGACAGAGACTTCCTTGAGTGCTAAGAGCTAATGAAAACAAATTAAGCAAAGAAAAAACACCAAACACAGTCTTGCAAATTGGCTCTGAGTTGGCTGTTGCTTTTCTTCAGAGTAGAGACTTCCTATCAAGAATATCAGCTGGAAGCAAAAGTGAAGTGCAAGGTCTTTGCCTTCATTTCTGAGCTTTGTCTTGTCCTGGGCTTGTGCTTGCTTGCTTGTGGCTTTAGGATTTACCCTCTTTACAAGAATCCAAAAGTGCCCTCTACTATTTGTGAAATAAACTCAGCTCCTACTCCAAGGTGCTCCATTGTATGCTTTAAAGGTGGTAATACTTTGCCTTAGGCTGCTTTGACTTAATAATTTCATACATTACTTTAGCTAACTGGGAACTGTTTCTGCCAGCGGGGCAACTTTCAGGGATGGCATGTCAGAAAAAAGGATTTCCTGGTTTAGTCTTCAGGCTGCTACTTAAAGATTGGCACTAGCATACAGTCATGCCCTATGCATATAGGGACAGGGACAGATACTCACAATGGTGGCATAGGCTGTTTCCACATGGTGCCGAGAGGGAATGGGAAGGCCAAAACCAGTACCAAGGGCATTTTTTACTGGTTTTAAAGCTGCCTTTACTTGATTCAGCACTCACACAAGTACTGCAACCCCTAACTGTTTTCTGGTATTTTGAGGAAGATGGCTCAGGTACTTTTTGCTAGTTTTTCAAAGATTCTGAGGGCAAATGCACCTTAAAGCATCTTACACTGCCATCTTGTTTGCCTGGAAGTCTCAAACTTGATTTTGACTCCTGAAATGAAAAACAACTGATCAGTATTATTAATGTCAAATAAAAACTTTAAGAGCTAGAGAAATCCACTAAATCATTTGTCTAGTTTTTACTTGACTATTGATGTTGTCTCAGTGTTCTCACATCTGTGTCATAATTGTTCTCACCACAAAGATTTAGTATTAAAGAAGCTTATTTTCTTTGGACACATTTCTACAGTCAAACATGATTTAATTAACTCTCGAAGGGTAAAAGACATTCTTTGCTTGGCAATTATATAAATCATTCAGCATATTCTTTTGGTTGCAGCATATTTTTCATTTTCTATTTTTGTCAAGAAATAAGGGAATCTCTTATTTTCTCGATAAAACAAACTTTTGTGAAAGAAAATTTCTTTCACACTGTCGACTTTTTCTTCTCATTGTTTTCCCACGCAGTAAGAATATTGTGATGAATGCTTAGTCTGGTAATTAGAACTATATTGTTTTATTTTATCATAGCTTCTATGTCGTTGTATAATAAACAAAAACTTTTGTTATCTAATTCATTAACAAAATAATCCACTCTTCAGTGCCTTAAAATCAAAACACCCAAAAAGTCCAGTTTGCAGTTCTTTTTTAATAGTTATGTGATTCTTATGCATTGCTGTATGGTGATATGTGTCACCTGAAATGTTATAGAGTTATAATACTGTCATTATGATTTGTAGTACACTGAATTTCAATGAAACTGTTGAGAGAAATACATATAGTCTTTGCAACTACTCAGACCTGCCAATGTAACAAGAAAGTAACCATATATAACCATAATTAAATGAGAATGACTTAGTTACAAAAATTTTATTCATGGATACTGATATTTCAAATGCATATATTTTCATCTGTCATACAATATTCTTCTTTTGATATTTTTCCACCATTTAAAGGTGTAAAAACAATTTTTTCTTCATGGATCCCCCCAAAACAAAAAAGTATGTGGCAGGCTAGATTTGTTTTTATTATTTTCTTTTATTTTGATTTGTTTGGTTTTTACATTTTTATTTTTATTTTTTTTTAATTTGTAGCTGGTCAGATTTGGTATATGGGCCATAGTTTGCTGACTTCTTATTTAAACTGTTATATTTTAGAACAATTTAAAGTGAAGAAAATAAAATTTATTTTATTCATTCAGTTTCTGAAATTCATCATTTCATTTTGTAGAATCAAGTTTCTGAGTCATATAGTATTAATTCTACCTGGAACACCTCCTTTAACATTTCTTATAAAAGGCAATGAATTCCCTTATTTAAGTTGGTCCTATCAGTCTGTCTTCTTTATATTTGAAGGATATTTTCATGGTTATAGAATTCTGGGTTGACATTTTTTTTCTTTCAATACTTTAAAGAAGTTACACCAAGATGTGGCAGCAACGGTGGACCTGGGAGTTGTTGTGAAGTTTTAATTATTGTGACTTTGTAGTCAGTTTTGAAATCAGAAAGTGTGAAACCTCCAAGTTCTTCCTTTAAATATTAACTTGACTAATTGGGACCCCTTGAATTTCCATGTGAATTTCAGTATCAGCTTTTCCATTTTTGAAAAAAAAATGGCTGGGATTTTGATAGATTTTGCATTGAATCTTTAGATCACTTTGGATGATATTGACATCTTAATAATAGTAAATCTTCATATCCATGGACAAAGGGTGTCTTGACATTTATTTAGGTCTACCTTAATTTCTTTCAACAGTGTTTGGTAGTTTTCATGGTACAAGTCCTTCATTACCTTGATTAAATTTATTCCAAGGTATATTATCCTTTTAGGAGCTATTGTAAATGGAATTCTTTTTCTGATTTTTCATTTCAGAATATTCTTTGCTGTTGTATAGAAACAAAACTGTCTTTAGTGTGTTGATCTTGTAGCCTACAACTTTGCTGAATTCATTTATTAGTTTTCTTAGTTTCCTTGAGGATTCTTTGGGAATTTTTATATAAAGGTTCATATAATCTGTAAAAATGGAAAGTTTTTCTCCTTCCTTTCCAGTTTGGATAACTTTTATTTCTTTTTCTTGCCTAATTGCTCAGGCTAGAACTTCCATTACAATATTCAACAACAGCAGTAAAAGGGGTATTTTGGTCTGTTCTTTACCTTAGGGGGGAAAGCTTTCTAACTTTCACCATTGAATATGATTTTAATGGTGGACATTTCATATATGCCCTTTATCATTTTGGGGAAGTACCCATCTATTCCTGTTTTTCTGAGTGTTTTTTTTATTTTATTTTATGTATATATAATGAAAGAGTGTTGGATTTTGTCAAATGTGATTTAGGGACTTAATAGAGATTTTCATTGGACTTTTTTTCTTTTAATTTGGTTTATTGCATTGATTGACTTTCTTTTTTTTGTTGTTTACCTTTTGCATTTATGAGTTAAATCTCACTTTGGTCATATAATTATTTTAATATGCTGTTAGATTCAATTTGGTAGTATTTATTGAGGATTTTTGCATCAAGTATTGGGGACATTGGTCTGTAGTTTTCCTTTCTTGTGATGTCTTTATCTAGCTTTGTTTCTAGGAATTGTTGGCAACCTGTATTGAGTATTTACACTATTTTTAAGAACTTTCATTTCTTTGTTTTTAAGGAATGTTGATTTGTTTTTTATTCCAGTGACTTCTGCTCTTATCTTTATTATTTGTTTCCTTACACTTATTTTAAATATGCTTACACTTATTTTTCTAGTTTCTTAAGGAGGTAGCATGAATAATTAATTTCAGACTACTTATTGTGTTATTTAAGTGTTTATTGGTATATATTAACCTTTAATCTGTGGTGTTTCTTCATATCACTAATTTTGTTATGCTTTGTTTTCATTATCATTCAGCTTAAAATATTTTCTTAATTTTTTTATTCCTGCTTTGACCCATGGTTTTAAAAATTTGTTAATATAGAAGGATTTTGTAGATACCTTATATTTGTTTATTATTTAATTAAAGGCTGTGGTATTAATACATACCCTGGAAGATTTAATTCTTTCTACATCAGTCGAGAATTTTTATATGGCTCAGGATATTTTCTCTTTCATTTAATACTCTACATTACTTGAAAAGAATATGTATTCTTTTTGTAAGTTGAATGTGGTACTCTATGTATGTCAATTTGATTAAGATAGTTGGTAATATCATCAGAAACATCTATGTCATTGCTGATTTTTTTCTACTTGTTTCATCTTTTACTGAGAGAGATATGCTAAATTCCCCATCTATGGTTGTAATTTTGCCTTTTTCCTTTACATCTGTCACTTTTTGCTTAATATATTTGTTGTTCTGTTATTAAGTTCATTTATATTTATAATTGTTATACTTTACTTCTATTTTGACTCACTTATCATTTATAAGGGTCCCTATTTATTTATTATAAAACACCTTTTTTTGGACTCTATTGTGTCTAATATTAATACAGTACTAATTCAACCTCCTTATCCTTATATTTTGCATATTCCACTTTTTTCCCAGCTATTTACTTTGTATATCTCTTGATTAAAGTGCACCTCTTTAGATTACATGGAGCTGTTTCTATCTGTTATCCAGCATGAAAATCTTTGCCATTTGAATTCAATGTTCAGTCTATTTACATTTAGTGTACTTATCAATAAGGTTTCATTTGTCATTTAATAATTTTCACCCTCATTATACCTCTTTTCTCCTTTCCCTGAATTCTTTGTCAATCAAATATGTTTTATTCTTTTGTTTTCATCCCTGTATTGCTATTCAATCTATCTCTCTTCATAATACTTTTAAGTGGTTGCTCTAGGGATTTTAAATGTACGTTATACTTATATCAATCTACTTAGAGTTAATATTTAATCATTTCAGTTATAATATAGGAAGCTTGCAAAAGTATATTTCTATTACTTTTCTTCTTCA
This sequence comes from Cabassous unicinctus, assembly GCA_029593785.1. NCBI lineage: Eukaryota > Metazoa > Chordata > Mammalia > Cingulata > Chlamyphoridae > Cabassous > Cabassous unicinctus. Next base: position 11,364 of record JAQZBX010089796.1, read on the forward strand.
GTGCTACTGTTGTCATAAATAATACAGCTATAAACACTGTATACTCTAATACAGTGTAATAAATTTTGCTTTAAATATGATGTCTTTAGAATGAATTAAGAGAAGCAAGAAATAAACATTATAGTGTATATTTACCCACACATTAAGCATTTCTGTTGCTCTTCATTCCTTCCTACTGATTTGAGTCATCTGTTGGCATTTTCCCTCAGGGAAAATCTTACTTAGTAATTTTTCTAGTGAAAGTCTGCTGCTGATGTGTTCTCAGAAAATGTCTTTATCTTTTTTTCTTAATTTTTAAAGAGTAGTTTGCTTATGTGGAATTCTTAGTTTCCATGTCCCCCTGTCCCTTCATTATAATGTCTTCTGTCTTCTATATTCTGTAATAAAAGTCAGCCTTTAATCTTTCCTTTATTTCTTTGTTTGTAACATGTCATGTTTTTGTTTGTTGGTTTGTTTGTTTTGTTTTGTAAGATTGCTTTCAAACATTTTTCTTAATATTTGATTTTCAGCAGATTGATACTGATGTTTCTAAGGATGGATGTATTTGTGTTTATCTTGGTTCAGACTTGATTTAGCATTGTAGATTTATAAATTAATATGCTTTTTCTTTGGGGGAAGTTTGGTCCAAAATATCCTCATATATGTTTCTTGTCTTTTCTCATTTGTTTTCTGAGGCTCATATTTCATACTCTTTGGATGGGAAGTGCACTGTTACAATTATTTTTAAAATTTTTTGATATTACAACTAAAATAAACATGCGTGCACCCCACAACCAAGAATTTCACACCTAGTTATAAATCCAACCAAGATGTGTACAAATATTCATAATGTAATCTACAAGAATTTTAATAGCAACAACATTTGTAAATATAATGCATTAGAAATGACTCAAATGTCTATCAGAGTGGAAAGGATAAATAAAATTTAATCCACATACAAAAATGAAATATATCATCTAACAGAATAAGTGAAGTAAAATTACAACAATACCATGGGTGAATTTTATAACTGAATATTGGATCCAGCTACAAAAGAGAACATAGGGTATGGTTTAATTTATTTAAAATTTGAAAATAAACAAAACTTTATAATATGAAGTAGTGAAAAAGAAAAGTGGAAGACCACTACAATCAAATATGAAATGAATTCTAGGCTATAATATTACTAGAAGAAAGTAGCAAAATAAAGTATATTTTACTGAAAGTTCTTTTTTTTTTTTTTTT
>JAQZBX010089797.1:0-12586 GCA_029593785.1 Cabassous unicinctus
TGTCCTTCAAATATGAAGGTGAGTTTAAAATATTCACAAACAAACAGAAACTAAGAGACTTCATAAAAAAGAATCCACCTTTGCAGGAAGTATTAAAGGGAATTTTACAGCCCAAAAGAAAAGACAGGAGAGGTAGGCTTGGAGGAGAGTGTAGAAGGCAAGAATAGCAGAAAACATAACCAAAAGAGTAATAAGACAAACAAATATAATACATGGCATATGAAAACCAAAGAATAAAATGGTGGAAGTATATAATGCATTTATAGTACTATCATTGAACATGAATGGATTAAACTCCCCAATCAAAAGATATAGGCTGACAAAATGGATTTTAAAAATGAGACATCCATATACTGCATACAATAGAGTCATCTTAGATCCAGGGATAAAAACTGGCTGGATGTGAAAGGTTGGTGTGTGAAAGGTTACACACCAACAGTAACCAAAAAAGCATGGGGAGCTATAATAATATAAGGCATAACAGACATTAGTGCTAAAAAGTTATGAGATTAAAAAGGCCATTATATATTAATCAATTAGAAAATCCATCAGGAAGAAGTAATAGTCAAAAATATCTATGCACCTAACCAGGTTGCTCCAAAATACATAAGGCAAGCTCTGGCAAAATGAAAGGAGAAATAAACATCTCTACAATGATAGTTGGAGACTTCAGTACAGCACTTACATCATTAGATAGAACAACTAGACAAAAGATCAACAAGGAAAGAGCATTTTAAAAATATAAATGAGCTAAACCTAACCGACATATACAGAATATGGCATTCCAAATCAACAGATTATACATTCTTCTCAAATGCTCCTGGAACTTTCTCCAGGATAGACCACGTGGTACATCACAAGGCAGGTTTCAATAAATATAAAAAGCTTGAAATTATGCAAAGCAACTTTCAGATCATAAAGGAATGATACTGGAACACATAATAGATGGCAAAGGGGAAAATTCACAGGTGTGTGAAAGCTAAACAACACAGTCATAAACAATCCGTGAGTTACAGAAAAAATTGCAAGTGAAAATTTTAAATATATTGCAATGTATGAAATTGAGAATGCAACTTATCAAACCTTATGGGGTACAGCGAAGGCAGTCCTGAGAGTGAAATTTATAGCCCTAAACTACTGTATTAAAAAAGAAGAGCAAAACAAAGATCTAATTGAACTGAAGTAACTGAAAAAATAGAAACAATTACTAAAGCAAACAGAAAGAAAGAAATAATAAAGATTGGAGCAGAAATAAATGAAACTAAGAATAAAAAAAGATAGAGGAAATCAACAAAACCAAAACCTGGTTCGTTGAGAAGAGCAATAAACTGGTAAATGCTTAGCAAGACTAACAAAGAACAAAAAGAGAAGATGCAACTCAATAAAATTAATGAAATGGGGAAAGTTGTGACTGGCTGCACAAGAATAAAAAGCATCATAAGAGGATATTATGAGGACCTGTATGCCAATAAGCTAGACAACCTAGATGAAATTGACAAATTCCTAGAAACACACAACCTACACCAATGCCACAAGAAATACAAGAACTTAACAAACTCACTATATTTAAAGAAATCCAATCAATCCTCAAAAGTCTCACAACAAAGAAATGTCTAGGATCAGATGGATTTACAGGTGAATTCTACCAAGCATTTCAAGAAGTATTAACAAAAATCTGGCTTAAACTCATTCAAAAAATTGAATAGGAGGGAAAATTGCCCAACACATTTTGTGAAGCTAACATCACTCTAATACGAAAGCCAGATAAAGATACTACAGGAAAGGAAAATTACAGACCAATCTCTCTAATGACCACAGATACAAAAATTCTCAAAAAAAAATACTTGCTAATAGACTCCAACAGCATATCAAAAGACATACACCATAAACAAATGGAATTTATTCCTGGTATGCAAGGGTGGTTCAACAGAAGAAAATCAATTAATGTAATACACCACATTAGCAAATTGAGGGAAAAATCACATGATCACCTGCATTTTGTTGAATGCAGAAAGGCATTCAACAAAATCTAGCATCCTTTCTTGATAGAAATACCTAGAAAGATGGAAATAGGGGGGAAATTCCTCAACATGATAAAGGGCATATATATTAGTCAGGGTTCTCTAGGGAAACAGAATCAACAGGAGATATCTGTCAATAATATGAGATTTTATAAGAGTCTCTCACATGACCATGGTGATGCACAACTCCAAGTTCTGCAGGCAGGTTACAAACCAGAAGCTCCAATGAAAGTCCAATGAAGCTCCTTGATGAGTTTCTGGGAGATGCTGGCTGTCCAAAGGCAAGCTGGTATATTCTCTCTGAATGCTGAAATCACCTACTCTTTTAAGACATTCAAACGATTGGATAAAACATCACTCATTGCTGACAGCAATTTCCCTGACTGATGTAGATATAATCAGGTATCTATGCAGTAAACTCACTGGTGAATAAAGTGCATAAATGTCCTTGTATTACAATTAGCCCAGTACTTGCTTGACGAAACAGCTGAGCGCAGTTACCTGGCCAAGTTGACACTTTAGCCTAACCATCACAGCATGTATGAAAAACCCACAACAATCATTTTACTTAATGGGGAAAAGTTGAAAGCTTTCTTTCTTAGATTGGGAATGAGACAAAGAGACCCAGTGTCACCATTGTTATTCAACATTGAGTTAGAAGTTTTAGCTAGAACAATTAGACAGGAAAAAAATAAAAGGCATCCAAGTAGGAAAACATGAAGTAAAACTTACTGGTCATGGATGCCTTGATGCTATAATTTAAAAATTCTGAAAATCTACTTGAGTAAATAAATGAGTTCAGCAAAGTGACAGGATACACGATCAACATGCAAAACATCAGTAATGTTTCTTTACCTTAGTATTGAACAATTTGAGGAGGAAATCAGGAAATAGTTTCCATTTACAATAGCAATAAAAGACTGAAATACTAAGAATCAATATAACCAAAGAAGTACAAGACTTATTTTCAGAAAACTACAAAACGATGATAAAGGTAATCAAAGACTTAAGCAAATGAAAAGATACACTGTGTTCATGGATTGGAAGACTAAATATCATGAAGATGTCAATCCTACCCAAGCTGATTTCTAGATTCAATGCAATATCAATCAAAATTCCACAGCCTAGATTACAGAAATAGGAAGGCAATTATCAAATTTATTTGGAAGGGAAAGTGCTCCCAAGTAGCCAAAAACATTCTAAAAATGAGGAGTGATGTGGGAGGACTTTCACTGCCTGACCATGAAACATATTACAAAGCTAGAGTGATCAAAACAGCATGATATTGGCATAAAGATAAACACAGCTATCAATGGAATATAATTGAGAATCCATAAATAAGTCCTCACCTCTACAGCCAATTAGTTTTCAACAAACCTACAAAATCCATGTTAATGGGACAAAACAGTCTCTTCAACAAATGGCACTGGGAGAACTGGATATCCATAACCAAAAGAATGAAAGGGAATGCCTATCTCACTCCCAGTACAAGAATCAACTCAAAATGGATCAAAAAACTAAATAGAAAAGCTAGTAATATAAAACTACTAGAAAAATTTTAGGGAAACATCTTAAAGATCTTCTGGAGGCAACCCTTAGACACCCCATAACAATAGGCTAAGTTTCAATTTCAAGAGCAAAGACTCATAAGGCTAGTCATCAATAACAAGAGCCCATCAGTGGATCATCCTCCTTTGCCAGACACTGCCCCTGCACTTGGGGGACTGTTGCTGCTCCCTTGGAGAATGTGGCAGTGCTCTCCAGGATGGGAATTCAGTATTCTCTCATTTATTGAGTGATTCTCCAGACACTGTGGCCATGCCCTGTGAGCATTTGAACAATTTTATTTACCTTGTATGTATGTTCAGGTTAACTTCCTCCCATGAACCCCCCATCCATGACACCCCCCACCAACAATCTGCTTCCATCCCAGTTGTAACCCTTCTGTGATCCAAAACTTATTTAAAGATGAAGCCAATACAATAGCCAAATACATTTAATAGGAAAATGAAATAATACTGATAAGTTTATATGTAAGAGAGTAAATACATTAAAACTTAAAAAAATAGCTAAAAATAAAATGAAATTAAAGTATTGGGATATTCAAAAATGGGGAAAAATTTAAAAATTTTTTTGACATTTTGCCTTTTATCACTGCAATATCCGGTGTCTAGTCTGTACCAGGGCACTGTCCCCCTCTCACTCCCCAGGGTCTCACAATTTTTCATTTAATTTTCAAAGAAGTTTTAAGTCACAGCAAAGTCACACACAGAATACAAGAGACTCTCATATACCCAACCTCCTCACCCTTTCCTCACCCCATATTAAAACCTTTTTGGATGTGGATGGTAGTGTTGTTATAACTGATATACAGATAGTGAAACATAGCTACTAAACATCATCCATGGTTTACAGTATGGTTTACATTTTAGACTGCACATTTTTATAAAATTTGATGATATTTACCATGTCCTGTGTCCATCACTGTAAGGTCATGAAAAACATTTCCCCTGACCAATAAATACCACTGTTTGATCTATTTTGTTCCTCCCTCGCCATCCCCCCAGGGCCCACAATGACCCCCTGGCTTATCTCATTGGATGACAAGATTCACAATTACATGCAACAAGAGGTCTTGACACACTGATTTGTCCTCCCCTATTAGGAACCACCCTTGCTCTTAAGAGATTCCCACCTGTCTATTTCTGAGTGAATCAGTCCGCCTCCTTCTTGCTCATTGAGTGGGTCTCCACCCACTGATACAACACATTATGACAGGATGAACACTCGCCACTCCCTAGAAGCCTGCTCCAGATATGCCCTGTCCTGAATGCCACTCCAAGCAACACCCTAAACCCGTGACAATTCCTTGTCATATTGCCATAAGAGCTTTCCCACCTCTGTACTTTCAACCTCATACCCACAAATACCAAGTGTTCACCTGGTCTCTCTCCCATCTCTCCCCCCAGTATCCTGGGTAATCGAACCCACCCTTTCCAATCTATTCACCTGTCAACTCTGCACCACCAAACCCAATAATATCACTACCCACCTGTCCTATCCCTTCAATACGCAACTACACTCTATCACTTTACCATAGAATATGTCCATATGGGTGATGGCTCACAACTTTCTCTTTTCATTCTCTTTCTTATAAACCTAAATTTCAGACAATAGTTCTCAGAGACTGCTCAATTTTCTTAATTCATATCAGTGAGGCCATGTACTGTTCATCCTTCAATGCCTGGCTTGCTTCATTCAACACAAGGTCTTCAGGATTCATCCGTGTTATCCCATGTGTTAGCACATTATTCCTTCTTACAGTTGAGTAATATTCCATTGTATGTATGTACCACATTTGGTTTATCCATTCAACTGTTGATGGGCACCTGGGTTGATTCCAACTTTTAGCAATAGTGAACAATGCCACTGTGAATATTGGTGTGCATATATATGTTTGTGTCTTTGCTTTCAATTCTTCTGGGTACATACCCAGCAGTGGAATCGCTGGATAAAACAGAAGATCTATAGTTAGTTTTTTTTGAGGAACAACCAAACTGTCCTCCACAGTGACTGGACCATTCCACAATGCCACCAACAATAGATGAGGATTCCCATTCCTCTACATCCTTTCCAACACGTATAGTCTACTGTTTCTTTAATAGCAGTCATTCTAATGGGTGTAAGATGGTATCTCATTGTAGTTTTGATTTGCATTTCCTTAATACCTAGTGATGTCAAGCATTTTTTCATGTGCTTTTTAGGCATTTGTTTTTCTTCCTTGGAGAATTCTCTTTTCAGGTCACTTGCCCATTTTTTAAAGGAGTTGTTTGTCTTTTTATTTTTGAGGGGTAGTATTTCTTTATATATGCTGGATATTAGGATCCTATCAGATATATGGTGCCAAACATTTTCTTCCATTGGGTACGCTACCTTTCTATTTTCTTGATAATGTCCTCTGAGGTGCAAAAGTTTTTAATTTTGACTAGATCCTATTTATCAATTTTTTCTTTTGCAGCTCATGCTTTGGGTGTGAAGTTCATGAAATCATTTCCTATTACAAGGTCCTGAAGATGCTTCCCTACATTATCTTCCAAGGTCTTTTTGGTCTTAGCTCTTATTTTTAGATCTTTGATCCATTCTTGAGTTGATTTTTGTATAAGGTGTGAGATGGTGTTCCTCTTTCATTCTTTGAATATGGATATCCTGTTCTCCAACCACCACTTCTTGAAGAGGGCATTCTCTCCCAACTGAGTGGCCTTGGTGGCCTTGTTGAATATCAGATGACTGTATATGTGAAGATATATATCAGAACTCTCAATTTGGTTCCATTGGTAAGTATGCCTATCCTTGTGTCAGTGCCATGCAGTTTTGACAAGTGTAGCTTTCTAGTATGTTTTAAAGTCAGGTGGTGTGATATCTCCAACTTCATTTTTCTTTTTCAATATGTCTTTGGCAATTTGGGGCCACTTGCCTTTCCAAATAAATTTTTTAGTTACTTTTTCCAATTCCTTAAAAAAATAGTGTCCATTTTTAATGGGATTGCATTAAATCTGTAGATTAACTTGTGTAGGATAGACATCTTGATGATGTTTAGTCCTCCAATCCATGAACAGGGAATATTCTTCCATTTATTTAATTGTTCTTTGATTTTCTTTAACAGTGCTGTGAAGTTTTCTATATATAAATCCTTTACATCTTTAGTTAAATTTATTCCTAGGTATTTGATTCTTTTGGTTACTATTGTAAACGGTATTTTTTTCTTTATTTCCTCCACAGGTTGCCATTATTTGGGTACAGAAATGCTACTGATTTTTGAGCATTGATCTTATAGCCTGAGACATTACTGAACTCCTTTATAAGTTCTAGAAGCTTTGTTGTAGATTTCTCAGGGCTTTCTATGTATAGGATCATGTTGTGTGCAAATAATAAAATTTTTACTTCTTCTTTTCCAATTTGGATGCCTTTTATATCTTTTTCTTGCCTCTGTGCTCAAGCAAGCACTTGTAAGACAATGTTAAATAGGATTGGTGATAGTGGGCATCCTTGTCTTGTTCCCGATCTCAGAAGGAAGGCTTTTCAGATTTCACCATTGAAGGTGATGTTAGCTTTGGGTTTTTCATACATACCCTTCATCATGTTCAGAAAGTTGCCTTCTATTCTAATCTTTTGCAGTGTTTTTATCAGGAAAAGTTGCTGTATTTTGTCAAATGCTTTTTCTGCATCTATAGAGATGATCATGTGATTTTTTTTCTTTCAATCTGTTTATGTGGTGTATTACATTGATTGATTTTCTTATGTTGAACCATCCTGGCATATTTGGGATGAAACCCACTTTGTCATAGTGTGTCAATCTTTTGATATGTTATTGAATGTGATTAGCAAGTATTTTGTTAGGATTTTAGCATATAGGTTCATTAGAGAAATTGGTCTGTAATTTTCCTTTCTTGTGATATCTTTGTTTGTCTTTGGTATTAGAGTAAAGTTGGCATCAAAGCATGAGTTAGGCAATGTTCCTTCTACTTCTATATTTTTGGAAGAGCTTAAGCAGGATTGGTGTTAGCTCTTTAGGAATGTTTGGTAGAATTCAGCTGTGAAGCCCTCCTGTCCTGGGGTCTTATTAATTGGGAGATTTTTGTTTACTGAGACTATCTCTTTACATGTAATTGGACTCTTGCATTGATCAATTTCTCTTTCATCAATGTAGGCTGCTTGTGAATTTCTAGGAACTTATATATTTCCTTTAAATTATCATTCTTTTTGGCATATAATTTTTCAAAGTATCCTCTTATGATACTCTTTATTTCTGTGGGGTCAGGTGTGATATCCCCTCCCTCATTCTTTATTTTGTGTATTTGCATCTGCTCTCTCTTTTTGTTTGCTAGTCTGGCTAAGGGTTTGTCAATTTTATTGATCTTCTCAAATAACCAGCTTTTGGTTTTGTTTATTTTTTCTAGTACTTTTTAACTTTCTATTTCATTTAATTCTGCTCTAATCTTTGTTATTTCCTTCTTTCTACTTCCTTTGAGGTTACTTTGTTATTGTTTTCCAATTCCTCCAGGTGTGCAGTTACATCTTCAAATTTAGCTCATTCTTCTTTTTCAATATATACATTTATGGCTATGAATTTCTCTCTCAGCACAGCTTTGGCTGCATCCCATAACTTTTGCAATTTTCTGTTGTCATTTTCATTCATTTCAAGGTAGTTACTGATTTCTTTTGATATTTCCTCATTGATCCACTGTTTATCTAAGAATGTTTTCTTTAACGTCCATATCTTTGTGCCTAATCTGGTGTTCTGGTCCTTAGTGATTTCCAAATTACTTTGTAAAATCTCAATCTTTCTGAATTCATTGAGTGTTGTTCTGTGGTCTAGCATGTGGTCTCTCTTGGAGTATGATCCATGTGCACTTGAGAAGAATATATATCCCATTGTATTTTTGTGCAGTATTCTGTATATGTCTATTAGGTCCAGGTCCTCTAATGTATTATTCAGTTTGTTTCTTTATTGATTCTCTGTCTAGATCTTGTGCCTAATGATGATAATGGTGGATCAATATCCACCATTATAATTGTAGAGGCATTTATGTATCCCCTTAGTTTTTCCAGTGTTTGCCTCATGTATTTTGAGGCACCCTGATTAGGTCCATAAATGTTTAAAGCTGTTCTGTCTTCTTGAAAGATTATCCCTTTTACTAATATATAGTGTCCATCTTTGTCTCTTACAATAGTTTTGTATTTAAAGTCTATTTTGTCTGATATTTGTCTGCCCTTTTTTGGCTGCTGTTTGCTTGTAAAATTGTTTCCAGCCATTCACTTACAGCCTCATTGAATCCCTGGGTCTAAGGTGGATTTCTTGTAAACAGCATATAGATGGATCATATTTCCTTATCGATTGTGCCAATCTTTGTCTCTTCACTGTTGAGTTTAATCCATTAACATTCTGTGTTATTACTTTCAACGAATTTCTTACATCATCCATATTTTCTTTGGGTTTATGTATGTCATATGTTGTTTTTATTTCTCTTTCTGTCTTTTTAGTTGTTCTTATGCTCTCCTCCAAGTCTCTCCTGATTTTTCTTTTCAACTGGTAGAATGTCCTTTAGTATTTCTTGAAGTGCACGTTTCTTATTGGCATACTCTCAATTTCGGTTTATCTGTGTATATTTTGAACTCTCCATCATTTTTGAATGCTAGCTTTGCTGGATACAGAATATGTGGCTGGAATTTATTTCTTTTTGTACCTTGACTATGTCATACCACTGTCTTCTTGTCTCCATAGCTTCAGACGAGAAATCAGCACTTAATCTTATTGTGCCTCCCTTGTATGTGATGGTTCTCTTTTCTCGTGAGGCCTTGAGTAATTTCTCTTTTTCTTGAGGATTGGGCATTTTGTTAATTATATGTCTTGGAGTATGCCTGTTAGGATTTATACTCTTTGGGGTGCACTGTGCTTCCTTGACATGTACATCCATCTCCCTCAATAGGGTTGGGAAGTTTTCAGCCATTATTTCCTTCAACACTCCTACTGTTCTCTTTCCCTTCTCTTCTCCTTCTGCAATAACTATAATGTGTATGTTTGTCCATATTGTGTTGTCAGTTAAATCCCTAAGTCCATGCTGGAGTTTTTCTGTCTTTTTATCCATCTGTTCTACTATCTGTTTGATTTCAGATGTACTGTCTTCCACATCACTAATTCTTTCTTCTGCCTGTTCAAATCTGCTCTTATGTGAATCCAGCAACTTTTTTATTTCTTGGATTGTGCCATTCATCACCATTATATCTGTTACCTTTTTATGTATTTACAATTTCTCCAGTATGTTCTCCCAGTGTCTTCTTAATATCCTTAATCTCCTCCTTCACTTCATTAAGTTGGGTCATGATGTTTGTTTGGAGGACTTTGATTAGCTGTTCAATGTTCTGCATCTCTTTCTGTTTTTTAGTTTGATCATTGGACTGGTCCATGTCCTCCTGATTCTCTGTTTGTTTTGTAGTTTTCAATATATACAGAGAATGGGAAATCAAGGAAGAAGAATCACAGCAAAGAAGAAATGAGCTAGTAGCACCTATTTTTTAAAAAGCATGGGGAAGAAGAAAGAGTAAAGAAAAGCAAGAAACAAATGAACAAACAAACAAACAAAGAAAAACCAAACAAATACACAAGCAAGCAGTCAAACAAAGCTAAGTAAAAACAGCATTCCTTCTCTGCCCCTTGTGGAGCCTCTCAGCCTGTCTGTATTTATCAATCAATTACCCTGCAGGCTTCTCTCTGCAGGTTTTGTGGCAGATTTTAGCAAATAAACTAAGTTAAAATTTTTTTAAGTGACCTTTTTTTTTGGAGAAATAAGGACCCCAAAAGAACGCCTCTTCTAGACCACCCTCTCCACTGAGGGGACCCTAAATAGGCTCCTGGAAAATTATCAAACACTTCCCACTGCCAAAACCCCCCCAAGGGAGCTGAAACTCTGATACTTGTCATCATGGAACTATACAATTGGCTGACTCTGCCCTCTCCTGAGCCAAGCCTCTGTATTCCCAGGGTGGGTAAGTAAATCAGACTTCCTCAGCAGAATTTCCTCTCCCCTCAGGCCAACTTCCATTTCAAGCTGGCTGCTGTGCTCCCCAATGTTGCAAGGGGGTCCAGGCAGCTAAACCCACAGAAAGGAAATCCCTCTCCACCCTCTGCCAGAACCCTCCCAGTCTCAGAGAGTGCTCCCTCTCACTGGGTTGCCAGTGGGATTTGGGGCTCCCTCTAGCCCTTTGCCCTGAGGGTGGGGCTAAGCTGTCCATGTCCATGATTTCCAGCTGGGGAAAAATTCACAATTTTATCTTGAGCAATCCACCTTGCTATCCAGCTCCCTCCAGATTGATGTTCCTAAGTTTCTCACTCTCTGGGCTCCCAGAACAGACCACTCAGGCAGGATCCTGTCCCTTATCAGCTGTCCTCTTAACAATGCATGTCCACTTTCAGGTTTAACATACTGGATCTGAAATTTTTCTCATTCTTCAATTCAGCATTTTTGGAGTACTTCTCCAGTCTCTACCATTCTCCAGAGTATCTGCGGAGGTTTTTTCCTGTCTGTTAGTCTTCTTTGATACGTTTTCAGGCTGGGTGAAAGCCTTTCTTAGCTCCTCCAAAAAGGCTGACAATGTAACCAGAGTCTTAGTACATGGAATAATTTCCCAGTTTGACCTTCCCACATCATTACAATCAGATAACAGTGCTGCCTTTATTTCTCAAATCACCCAAGGGGTATGTGCTGCTCTCAATATTACTTGGAAGTTGCACATTCCATATTGACCCCAATCATTGGGCAAAGTAGAATGTACAAACAGCTTAATCAAAACCCACTTCGCTAAATTCATGATCCAAACCCAAATAACCTGGATAGAGCTTTTACCTATTGCACTCCTCAAACTCTGCTCTGTCCCACATAAACCCCCCTAAATCCTTTTGAAATCATGTACAGCCAACCCAATGTCCTAAGAAATTTCCCCTTCCCACCTCACTCTTAAGTGTCTACCTCCCTATTTTAAGCAAAACACTACATGCACTTAGGCAGCATGCCCATGAAAGCTTGTCCCAATCACCAATAGAACTCACAACCCCAGACTTCTCCTTAGAAAGAGTGGGTCTACCTAAAAGCCCTATACCCTATATTCCTCCAATCCCTATGGACCAGACCTCATCTAATACAGCTAAATACACCCACAATAGCTAAATTGCCTGCCATCTTATCTTGGGTCCATTTTACCCGACTCAAATCTGTACCACAACCTATTATTGAAACCAGCTGAGCCCCACCTACCTCACTTCCTCAGACTGCAAGCCATGAAAAAACATCCACTCTTGATCATTACATCTGTGAACCACAAAAAGGCTTGAAGCTGCTATTTCACAAGTTTCTGGGTAAGACCAATCCTAGATCAGAACCATAATATGTCCACAGACTGCCAAGTAACTATAGTTTTTTCTTTGTGCTAACCATTGCCTTCCTTATCTCTCTAATTCTTTTGGCCATAACAGAGTGTGCCTGCCCCCTATTGTGTTCAACTTGTAACCACTCCTTTATCTGGTGGCACCTGAGACTACAAAACTTATGCTTACAGCACTCTTCAAAAACTTCCTGTCAATTTTACTCTGAGAATTGCAAACCTCCTACAAGCCCCCATTAACACTTCCTAATTGTCACTGTGCATTTCACACTCTGGTTTCAAGGAGAACTCTTATCATACAACCCCCAAACAAATATATTTCTTCATTATTATCATATGAATAATTATACACCAAAATCATGAAGACCACCCTCCCCCTCATTTTTTTTTTATTGTGGGTAAAAATCAAATTTTTCACAATACATACAAATATTTGTAAAATGATATGTAAATACATATGCATATATGTGCATTTGTTTACATAAATGTTATTTTATATATATGTGTGTGTGTGTGTGTGTGTTTTTAAAGGTGCTAAGATTACCTAAATATTACTCAGAAATTACAGGGATTCCCACGTTTCCCACCTCCCACACCTCCAACAACATCCCACACCACCATCCTTCATC
>JAQZBX010089798.1:0-12584 GCA_029593785.1 Cabassous unicinctus
TGCTACTGTTTCATAATCGCACTGTGTATCTCTTGATGGCTCATTTGCTAGCTTTTCACATTTAGGACAACTGTGCACTAGATGTCATCCCATCTCTTTAACTAAAGAAAAAATGCTCATAATTCTCCCCCACCCCCGCCTCATCCTTTATTCTCTTTCCTCTACATCTTTTTCATTAGTATATAGCATGTTGTCTTTCTTTCATCTTGAATTCCACCTCCTTCAGCTACTGCCCTTTTTCCTCTGCTTCCCTTATAGTGAAACTGTCCACAAGAATTGTCTGAACTGACTATCTACAATTTCTTTTCCTCCATTCTCCTTGTAAATATACTCTAGTTTAGACTTCCATCCCCTAAATCCTGCACAATCTGCTTTTATCAAGAGCACCAAGCCTCAACCCCAACTATCAGCAGTATTTCTCAAGCTTAATCATTCCCTTCCCTTGGGAAACCTTTCTTCAGTTGGCTTCCAATACACCACTTTGTTCCAGTTTTCCTTTTATGCCACTGACTCCTCATACTCATTGGCTGATTCCTCTTCATTTCCCCAACTTCTGAAAAAGGAGCTCCCCCAGGTCTCAGGCCTTGGGCCACTTCCCTTTTCTGTCTAAAGTTGGTGTCTGTATCCAATCTATATGCTCTTGGCTCCCAAATTTGTATCTTTATGGATCTGTCCTTTGAATTACAGACTTGAAAATGACATGAATTATAGATACTTCCATTTTGATATCTGATAAATGTCTCAAACTTAATGTACCTAGAACCACACTTTGGATCTTCTCCCAACATGCAGTCTTTCCCATTTTGACAAATAACATCTTCATCATTCTAGGTGCTGGGGCCAAAAGATTTAGTCACTCTGGTTTCTCTTTTTCCTAACACTTATGCAGACTCTGTCAGCAAATCCAATGATAACCACCTCCAAAATGTATCCAGAATCTGACATCACCATCACCACCCTGTTTAAAACCACAGTACTTCTCACCTGGATTTTCACAAATGGTCTTCAAAGTGCTATCCAGCATCTGCCTTCAATCCCTTAAAATTTGCTTTCAAACGCAGTAGCCAGAAAAATATCTTAAAGACATAATTTAATTTCATTTCACAGCTTGAAACTCTCCAATGCTTCTCATATCTGTCATAATAAAAGCCTAAATTATTGAAAGGACTCACATTATCATAGTCTGACATGACTGCTACCCACCCCCTTTGCCCTGCCTCTGACCTCCCCTTCTACCCTCTCTCCCCTGACTCCAGCCACTCAGCCTCCTCTCTCCAAACTCTTCCCTTTCCTCATTTTTCTTTCTGAATGGAATGTCTTTTGACAAATATCTTTATGTCTTATTCCCTTAGTCCCTCAGGTCTTTGCTTCCTTCTCATTTCCTTCTCACTAACCACCTTATATAAATTGTAACCACCCACCGTACCCTGTCACCTCCTGTTCCCTTTTCTTTCTTTCTTTTTCCATATTGATTACAAGCTGAAATGCTAAGAACCTTAATTATTTTATTGACTGTGTCTCCCAATAGAATAAAAGCTCCATGAGGAATTTTAGCCTATTCTGTTCACTTTATATCTCCAGCACCTAGAAAGGTACTTGGCACATAGTAGGTGCTCAAAAAATATTTCAGCTTTTCTTGTTAGCAACAAATTAGAACACACCTCACAACTTGCACTTTAGAAATCCTGAATTCCGCTGAAGTAACTATTTATAAATGATTTATAAATTAAACACTTAAGCTGTTGAAAAGCGATATTTGGAAATAGTCCTAGATATCACCTTATCAACATTTTTATTAGAAAATTGGATAATAACATAAAATTCAAAATCATATCATACAAACTGAAAGGGCTATTGTGATAGAAATTGTTCATCACTGATTGGCATCAATTCATTTCTTCTTTTTTCCCAAGATAAGCCCAATTTTATGCAGAAGAAGCTGACTCTGCTTTTACCTCCAGGCATGAGTGTGAGCAGTCTAAGGAATATTCCATTCCTTTGCCAGTGATCATTCAGAAATGAGTTCCTGATCCATGGATCAGTATGGTCATCTGATATAAAGCCATGAGGAGAGGATTGCTGGAAGGGTCTAGAAAAGTCCTTAACTATTAAGCAAGAACCATGGAAAGCTATTCTTGCCCTTTTGAAATAGGAAGCTGTAGCTCTAATTGTGCTTGGCAGCTGCTATGACCATGAGGACATAATATTTCATGGTGAAACTGTGGACAGCATATTGGAGAGAAAGGACAGAACTAAAACATTTATGACAATGTTAAACCCCGGGGTCAACAGCCTTTGAAGCCCACTCTTCCTCTGCCTTCGTGATGTATAATCCAATAATTTTCCTTGTTTAAGTGAGTTTAATTCAGGTAGTCACTTCAAGCTAAAGACATTTTAATTGAAAAGAGTCAAAATACAGGCTATCAGAGAAAATAATAAAAATTTCTTGACACATTAGGACTATGGGACAAAATCCACACTGGCAAACTTAACAGAAATAAATGTGAATTTCTATATTAAGATTAACAACAATTTATGTAAATAAAGGAGCGGGTGACCAGACTTAATAACATTTCATGTTAAAAGCATTTAACAGTTTTTATTGACGACAAACTCAATATGAACCAACAAAGAGATGCAATTTTAATAAATTAAACTATAATCTATGGCTGAATTAATAGGACTAGAATACATCTTAATAAATTCTGGACCTCCATAATTCAGGCACAGGGCAGTATTTCATTAAAAAGCAAATTTTAGAAATGAAAAATTACCTAAGCAATTAAAAGTAATTTAAAGTCCAGTCCTTATGTACGTCTAGGTTAACATTAAAGGAAATTAATTTAATAAAGCAAACAACACTCTGAAAACCATCTTCCCTTCATGCTTCTCTCTTTCCAACCTTCTTAGAGGCTTCAGCTGCTTAGAAGTGTCTTCATTCCACCCTCACCTTACTCTCCTCTATTTTCTACTTCACTCTCCTCAATGTTCCTCTTAATTCTCTTTCATTTCTTAATACTTCTATTGTTATCATAATTATTATTTTCTATTTATGAATAAATCTTGGTCTTTTCAATGCAAATCTTTAATCATTCAGCTACTCACTTTAGGTTCTCTCTCCTCCATCTGCTTTGCACTAATTAGGTTACAATAAAATTATTTAGTGGGAAGTAAGAGGGGAATGTGGAACAAAATTTTCCATAGAGGATGGGGAACGGACCTGTGAAGCTATGTCTGTTCAGATTTAGATAGCTCCTGTAACTCTCAATGATTCCTAGTTTAACGGATAGTAATTCTCCTATATCCTGAGACAGTCAGATTTCATTTGAAGTATAATGTCCAATTGTCTGTATAACATTTTAAGAGGGATGTTAAAATATTAGTGAGTCAGGAAAGTAATGTGGTAAGCTACAAAGTCAGCATGCAAAATTGAAAGAACTGAAAAAGCTTGGTCTGGAAAGCACTGTGCACTAGAACTTTCTGCCATGATGGAAATGTTCTGTGCTGTACTGTCCAGTGTAGAAGTCAATAGCCACAAGGGGCTATTGGGAACTTGAAATGGGGCTATGGTGACCAAATTTTTTATTTATTTTAATTTTAATTCATTTAAATAACCACTGTATCAGTCAAGTTTCCACTGGAGAAACAGAAACAGGAGGATAGAAAGATTATATCGATAATATAATATATTATATTATAATACAGTATTATAATAATTATATTACACAGTTTCCTAAGGTTTCCACAAGAAATTACCACAAAGTTAGTGCCTTAACACAACAGAAATGCATTTTCTCACTGTTCTGGAGGCCAGAATTTTGAAATCAAGTGTTGGCAAGGCTGCACTTCCTCCAAAGGCTCGAGGGTAGGATCCTTCCTTGTCTCCTCCAGCTTCAGGTGGCTCCTGGCGTTCCTTGGTTTGTGACAGTATTACTCCAATTTCTGCCTCTGTCTTCACATGGCCTTTTTCCCCCTGTCTTTGAGTTTCTCCTCTTTTGTCTCTTGTAAGGGCATTGGACATTGGATTTTGGACCCACCCAGGTAACCCAGGATGATTTCATCTCAAGAGCCTTCCCTTAATTACCATAAAGTCACATTCCTGGTGTGTTGATTTGATTCTTTTATGTGGACTCCAGAAAATTATGTTCTTAAATTGAACCTATTGTGAACTTTTGATTAGATTAGTTAAGGGCATTTTATTAGAATGCTCCAGTAGGGTGTAGCCCAGGGTGGGTCTTAATCCTCTAACTGGAGTCCTTTACAAACAGAGTGGTAAAGAGCTGCAGATACAGAGAAAAAAGCCTCAGAGATGAAGAGGAGGGACCCAGGAGCTCAGACAGGAACCTGAGAGAGAGAAAAGCCACAGACAGAACAGCCTGAAGCAGAACTAGCAATGAGGCCCAGGGGAGAGGGGAGAGAGGAGTGGACTGGCATTGTGTTCTGCCTTGTACTAGGTCATCCACAGCTGAGCTCAGGGAGAAATTGGGTCTGGAGGAGAAGGCAGAGAGCAGCAGAACCACCATTGTGCCTTGCCATGTGGCAGGAGTCCAGGATCGCCAGCAGCCCATGTTTGGTGAGAGCATTTCTGATGATGCCTTGATTTGGACATTTTCAAAGGATTAGAACTATAAGCTTTTAACCTAATAAATTCCCATTGTAAAGCCAACCCATTTCTGGAATATTGCATTGGCAGACTTTAGCAAACTAAAACACAAGGGTTCTTGGGATTAGGACATGGGCATATTATTTTGGAGTTATCATTTAATCCAGTACTGAAAGTCTGGCTGGAAACTCTCAGGGAGAAGCTAGAGCTGCAATCTTCAGTGAAACCTGTTTTACTCTAAATTCTTTCACCTGATTGCTTAAGTCCATTTCAGATTATCAAGGATAGTTTCCTTTACAGAAAGTCAACCGATTTTAGGTGTTAATCACATCTACAAAACACCTTCACAGCAATACCTCGATTAATGTTTGATTATATAACTAGCTAAATTGACACCTAAAACTGACCATCACAGCCATGTGGCTGGTGGCTCCCATATTGGACAGAGCAGGTCTAGAAAAGAAAATTTAGGTTAGGTATGATAGATGACTTTACATATTGGAAGAACAGTGATAGAAATAGGAGACAGTTTTATAATTATTTTGTTATAGCAGGTGAGAAGTACAAACATGTTGAAAATATAGGACAGCAAATCTCAGTTCAATGAGAAGAAGAATTAATAGCTAAAAAGTAACCCAAATTAGAATAGACCATCTGGCAAAATAATGAGCCTCTAACTCCAAGGACTCTGAAGCAATTATATAGTAAGAGTTTTTTTTACCAAGCATGGAATGACCCCCTTTCAGGAATGTTGTGGAAAGGATTCTTTTATTGGTTTGGGCTTGAGCTAGATCATCTTAATGTTCCACAATATTCAGAGAAAAATAAACAAAGAATTGAAATATTATAGAAAGTCTTATATCCAAGAAATTCTCTTTGGGAAAGAAAGAAAACATGACTTTTCTTGGCATGTTCTCTTTAAGTGGCTTGGGAGAAACTTTCATAAGACAAGGCAAGACATTCAATAAAGAAATGATCTGATATTCAAAATTTGAATTTTGACAATAAACTCCTCCATCTTCCACCTCAATGCATGGCCCTGAGTACAATGGGATTGGCAAGTTTCATAAAGGACTAAGACATTGCAATCAAACTTAGACTAAACTGAACCTAAACATATTAATTTTTCTATAAGGTACACCACCAGCACTAAATATAAATATGCTGTAAAATTTGCCTTAGTGCAGCAGTTCTCTCATTTGTGTCACTTATACTTTCTTCACCATTGTTCCATCAAGCATGCAAAATCCTAATTCCTCCTGCCTCACAAAATCTTCTTTAAAGAAAGAACCTGAGGGAAGTGGATGTGGCTCAAGTGATTGGGCTCCCGTCTACCATATGGGAGGCCCTGGGTTCGGTTCCCAGGGCCTCCTGGTAAAGGTGAGCTGGCCCGTGCCGCGAAGAGCTGACGGCCCGCACCCGTGGAGAGCTAGTGCAGCAAGGTGATGCAACAAAAGGGAGATGCAGAGGAGAAACGGAAAGAACACACAGCGAACAGACAGCGAGTGCACAACCAACAGGGGGGTGGCGGGAGGAGAGAGAAAAAGGAAAAATAGAAAAAAAAAAACAACAAAAAACCTGAAATTCATTATATAGTAAAACACAAGTGGCAAATAAGAAAATATAATATCTTCTCCAGAAATTCAAGCTTGGAAATCATGAAATCTAATCTTTTTTTTTAACAGATAAGAAATTAGTGAGATTTGGAAAAGGAAAGTGATGTATTTCGGATTACACAGTTATATAGTGGTCCAGCCAGGGCTGGAACATGTCACCCACTCACTGTGCAGTGTGCCCTTTCAACTCCACTAGCATTTCATTTAACTATGTTTTAGCAGAGATAAAAAAAGTAAAATCGAAGGAATCAACTGTCAACAATATGCTCTAGCTTTTCAGCAAGCAGGCAAAGGGTATGTTTTAGGAGGGAAGAGGTGGAGCATAGAGTGCTTGTAAAATCACACTGTGCTAGGTATGTTTCTGCAAGATACTTACACAAATTAGAATAAACTCTCCCCTCCCCGCCAAAAAAAGAGATTTTTCTACCAATTTTCTCGATTGCTCTGAGGGTGCTGTGAGGGTGAGCACGCCTCCTAATCTGCAGTTAAGTAACAGTGGAAGGAGGGACGGAAGTGGCAACACTTGATCCATTCTACAAAAAAACAAATGATCTTACTCAGAGGATCGTGATTAAGTGGTTTGTTTGTTTGCTCTTGCTCCAGAGGAAAAGGTAAATCCAGATACAAGAACCATATCAGCAGGAGCAGGCTCGTTTCCAGAGCACCCTGTTCAAGCTGATTTAGATTCTGAAACTAAAGGGAAGTATGTAAAGGGCTTTTTAGTTTGCAATATTCACTAGAGTCTGTAGGTTGGCCAAAGTTGTTCAATTTATACATCATCAAGTATTCCTTTCTGTTTCCTCTTTTTACCAGCTGTAGCATGATTTTCTTTTTCTTTTCTTTTTTCCCCCGAGCTCTGAGTTCCTCTATATACTTTGGAATTATGGAATTCTCTTTTGATAAAGACAAAATCTATCATCCATCTATCTATAATCTATCTATCATCCATCTATCTATAATCTATCTATCATCTATCTACCTATCTATTATCTATCTACCTATCTTATAAGTGGAATGGGAATTACAGGTAGGAATTTATCTGGTTGAAGAAAAGTTAAAAAGTCATACTTCAGACCATTCCTACTTTTCACTCTAATTTTGCTTATTTTATTAAAGCTGTGAGTTTTTATTCCCATAACATAGACTTAACTATGAAATTGAACCATTTCCTGTTGCTATGAGTCCTCAGATTTTATTCTATGATTTGCAACTGAAACCGGTGCTACCCTGGGCCAACTCTCTGGAGATAACAGCTTCCTTTACCTTCCTGAATTTACATTAGGGAATAATCAGAAAGAAGTATGAAAAAAAGTCAAGGCAATACGCAGATACATGTATTTAATAACAATTTGCTAATTCCTAAGGGCAGACCTCACTTTGCATTTGAATAGGATCCACTTATATACAGAATAATTTCTTCTCTGACAGATTGGCTAGCCAAAAGGCTGGACCACACACAGATATGGCCACACACATTTACACACCAAGAAACAGAATCACAGAATTATTCCCATTGCACCTTCTGTGGAACACTGTGCCAGTCAGAGGTCGGTGAAAAGATTTTTGTGGTCAAATAGGCTTGGGAAAATCTATATATTATATTTTTCCTTGCAAAACTATAAAATATTTTAACATATTAAAGATCTGTTTATTTTTGTTTAACTTAACATTTTCTAGACACATGTATCCACTTAATTTTTTTTTCCTATAGCACATATTAACCCATACACTTACTTACCTTCCATAGGGCACTAGATTTATATAACCCACTTTTGGAAATTGTGACTTAGGAAAAGAGACTAGAAAGAATATTATCAAAATGTTGAATGATAAAGTTATGGGTTAATATTATATTGTTGTATTTTATAAATCATTCACATTATATACAAACCAATTTTCTGACACAAGAGAAAGGGCTTTTAACCTACTAAGTAGTATAGGGATCTATTTTGTGATATAAATTTGAGCTCCGTCCATAGGTCCTCTAAGTCCCTGCATTTCGCCCACACTGGTTTTGTATGGCGTTTGATTTCCACACATTCCCTCTCTCCTTTAAGTTAAGATGCTAAGGACACCCAGCAGAAAGAAACTATCTTATCTACAAGAAGGAACTCATTGCACCCTCATCAGCCATTAATACCATGGCTGGACTTTCAGAGGACATTTTTGCTTTAACTAGTTCTAAGAATGAAAACATATTTTGAACCACCAGGTGAAGAGGGTTGAATCGATCATACTCCTCAGTTCTAGGCATAGCGTCGTCAGTCCTCTGTTCAAATCCTTTCCCCCATAGGGTGAACTTTTAGAAGAATCCAGGGCCCTCTGTAGTCTGGCCGCAGTCCAGCCAATGACCCTCAGACTCCACACTGAATTCCAGGCCAGCTAGGCTGGTTTACTATATGCATCTCCAACACACTTTGCATTTTCTGGCACCTAAAATTCACTCCTTTCACCCTCCAATACTTTCTCCTCTTATCCTCTCCTCTCTTCACTTCTCTTCTCCACCTTTATAATTCCTGCTCATTTTACATGAGAAGATTCAAATTCCATATTCATCATAAAATCTTCCTGATCTGGCCAGTTGTATCGCCAAGAAAAGTATATGTTTAATGATCTTTGTTTAGTACGCACACACATGCACACACATACACTCTTACACTTTATTCCAACAATCAGATACTCTGGCTTGTACCTGATCCCGAGTGAGTGGCAGGTGCACTCCACATGACTCTGCTCAGTTTATATTGGCCCTATGACATTTGTCCTGTGTGCATTTCTTACACGGCATTTATCTTATGTGCTTCTGTGAAATGTAATTTCAACTGCTGGAGTTGTAGCGGTTTATCCCCACCTCTAGCTAGTGGAGAGATCTTTGTGAAAGCCCTAATGACTACCATCAGGCAATCAAAGAACAAAGCGCAGCAAACGTGTGAATCCGAAGAAGTTCCACTCCTGTCCAGGCCAAAGAGGCCAATCTTCACAAATACCCCCTGGAGATAATCAACCACCAGACACTGTATCACAATCAAGAGATGATTTGTAGTTGGCAGGCTGTGATCCCAGAAGCCAGCAAGGACCGTGGCCTGGGGTGTGGTCCCAGAGAGGCAGAAAACTAGTTGGAACAGAGAAGGTCCCACATTATTCCAGCCACAAATATCACACTTTAATTGTTTCACCTAATAAATCTCTTTTTCTTCTTAGAGATATCAATTTGAGTGGTTATTTGTTTTGGCAGAGAGCCAATTTTAATGGTACATTGGAATTGAGATTACTGAAATTTATTCTTTAGTAATCATGCTTAGATTGACAACTCCCGGAACTCCCATTTAGAAAGCAGTTCAAGAGGGAAAACCCCTATTCCTCAGGTTAAAAATATATATATTTCAGTTCCAAATCAGCAACTGAACTGTATGGGAACTGAATATTTGGGTACTCACCTCTAGGGACAGCCATTTGATCTCCTATTTAGAAAGTATGAACCAGGAAGGAACTACAGGCTTACTGAGTTGCTTGTAGTATTAAAAACATAAGTTGGACATCCGAGTTGGAACTAAGTATACTGACAACAACTCCTGAAAGGGCCTCGAAATCCACCAAGAAATGTCAGAGGGAAGAACCCCCATGGTCCTTAGAATGGTTAATGGACCAGGAACCAGGCCCAGTAATCCCTAATTCCTATATTCAGCTATTTCTCTCATATACTTAATTTTCTAGACTTCATTATTCCTTTGTCTTTTGGGCATACCTGTTCTGCAAGCCCTAAACCTAGGCCAACCCAACTTCCATGTAATTTCCCTTATCTGTAAATGTTACATACAAAACCCAATGGGTCGCTGTGGCCCATTCGCTTCCCCTCCAGACTCCCTTGATCTTGTTAGTGGTGCCACCATCCTCTCTCTGGGCTCCTTGTAACTCAGCAGCCTGTCCAATCTGTCTCCTTCATTGCAGAAAACTTAAAGTAGGAGAAAGCATGTTTGACTCAGTATAATAATATTAAAGTGAACCTCTCAATGAGGGATCTTTCTTAGTCTTTAGGGACCCATAATTGATGATATGACGTTAGTGACACTAAGATCCTATGTTTCAATGCTTTAACCACTCCTTAGCCACTGCTGAAATGTCCAAGCCTTTGGGTGAGTATGAAAGGGAATCATTTTTGAAAGATACACTGCCATGAGAGTAAATCACAATATTGAGACCTTTCTGTTGCACGACGATGGCAGGGGCTGAGGCAGGCGCAAAGGAGAGCAATTATCTTCACTTACAGCCTTCCTGACAGTCATAGAATTTGTTGATTCTTTTGTATGACAAGTTACAAAGAGGATAGCTGTACTGAATATTTGCTCCCTGCAAATGTACAATGCTGAGTCTTGAAACGAGGCTTTGGCAGAACCACGATGCGGTATCTTGCGCATTAATCAAACATAGCAGCTTTCTTTGTTGCGCCTGGCTTTCTGCTGTTCTCACAGAAACTCAAGGAGCAAGCTGCCACAAAAGCTACAGCGATCCTGCCAACTTGATGAAAAGAGCCAATACATTTCAGTTACAAGGCAGCAGGGGCCATCTTCCTAGCAAGCCAGAGGTTTGGCAGATGTTGAGCCCCTATCATTTTAGAGTCTGCCCAAAGAGGCCTCTGGGGTCAGGATCTTTCCTTGAGCAGTTGTTTATCTGGCTGTGTGTTTATGCAAAGATAGGTGGGCTCCGCTTGTACACCCTTTGCAATTAGGCTGGAAAAAGGACAGACTTAAATTTCAGGCCATGTAAATTGTCATAGTCGCCTCTAGCCTGCAGTCAGCTTTCCTTCTTTTTTTTTCCCCAAATTTCCCAGGGCTCAGGTGCCCTTTAGACACAGAGCACCAGACTCAAGGGATTCTTCAATGATATACTGAATCTTAAAGATGGAAGGAAGCTCTAGAAAATGCACAGCCAAACCCAGACCCCAAATGTTCCCCAAACTGGCATACTACCCATAAACCTACTTATGATGATTCAGAATCCTAAAAAAAAAAAAAAAAATCAAAGAATGTTTCTTTAGGGATTTCTTATGGAAGAAAGGACTTTGAAATTTTAGTCATAGTTCTCCCTTCCCCCTTTTTTAAACTTACAATGATTTAAATGAAGCCCCTGACCAGTCTGCAGAAAAGCATCTGGTAGAGTTTCTTTCCCATAAATCTCCAACTCCTCACACTGTGGCTGGAGAATTAAGTAGCCCATCAGAAGAGGTAAAATTTATGAACCTCCTAGAGCTCACCCCAAGTACCAAAGAGAAGGGAAGTAATTCACTGAATAGCAAACCCATTCTCAAAATTCGCCCGGGGGGTTGGGGATTGTTCTGGGTGAAGGGACACTGGTCCCCTTTGGGACCTAAGCCAAGAAGATGGAGCTATTACCTGGGCAGTTTGAGTGCAAATGTGCAGCACAAAAACGAAGTTCTCATTGCTCATGCAGAAAAGCACTGCACGTTAAAATGTTTATCCTAATGACCTTCACAGCGGAGGGCTGTTAGTCTGCAAGCACAGTGCTCTCCTCACCCAGAATGTGGCAAGATCCTGGTGGGAAGCAAAAGAACCGGGAACTCAGTCTCCTTTAAAAAGTAAGCGAATTCATAACATTCTTTACAAAGAATTCATACAAGAAACTAAGTTTTAAATAGGCATATGTTTGCCTAGAAGCAAAATGAAGCATCTGAGTTTTACTCTCTCTGTGCCTAATTCAGATTTTGTCAGCAATCTGCAGACCCCATGGAGGCAGCCCCCCGAAGATTGTGCTGGGTTACAAAGGAAACTCTGGGAGATATGATCCCGTTTCTCGGCTGGCAAATATTTTCTGACTCTGTACGTCCTCTTCTGAGGAACCTTCTGCTCATAGAAGCAGATTCATGATGGTTTCCAGTTCTTGCTTTTTCGTCCAGGAAGGCGGCAACCACATAGTTGCTCCAAGGCAGCTGCTCCCTCTTGATTTTACTTGGCAAGTGGCTGCCGACACAAGGCTCTGGGATGGATTTCAGAGCATCAGCCACCGCTTTATTCAATGCACAGCAGGCATGAAGCATGTGGAGTGCCTTTAAACTGAGGCTTGCCAAACAGTCCCCATGTGTCTTTTGGTTCTTGGAAGCGAGCTGATTGATTTTTAGAGGATGGTCTGTTTTTTCCCCTTTGGTTCCTTCCTTTGGGATGTCTCCCCATAGTGCTGACAGCAGTGAAAGTTTCCAGAAACATTTCAACCCCATGCATCACATCTGGGGAGTTGAAAAGGATCCCTCTTTTTTTCCAGCGTTCTCCCCATCATTTATAAACCCTGACACATGCACACACAAACACACTCCACACCCTCAGGAATAGTAAGCATGCTCTCTTTCATAGTCC
>JAQZBX010089799.1:0-12592 GCA_029593785.1 Cabassous unicinctus
AAAAAAAAAAAAAAAAAAAAAAAAGACAGAAGGAACTGGGGCATTTGCAGACCATCTCCTCTCAGTCATTAATCCAAAGCTGCTCCAGGGGCTAGTCCACCAGGACTTCTGATTTGCTCCTCCTGAGGGGAGAGGGGGCTCAAATGGCCAGGGAAAGCCCTCAGGCAAAAAGCTCAGGTGCTGGTGGCTGGAAATCCAGCCTGGTGCACTGACAATGGTAAAAGCCAGGGGGAGGTGGGCCCAGCACCATTAGTCTCTGCTACTTTGGGGAACTTAAGCCTCGTGAAGTTGAAACTTGTCTAATGTAATGGAGACAATATATGTTCTGTAACAGTGTTGACTTTGGCTTCTGACTTTTAAGAACCTCAATACTTCCTTTTACATTCTAGATATATAAAGGAAACCATATCATACGATAAAGAAAAGAGAAAATACCAGTCCCATAAATTCATCCAGCATCATTTATTCCTAAAGAGATTATAGAATAGCAGGTAAACTACAGTGTAGGGCTTTGTGATTAAACAGTCTCGGTACAAATCCAGTGGAAGCTTCCCAGCTGTGTGATCTTAGGCAAATTGTATACTCTTTCTTACTGTGATTTCTCATCTGCAAAGAGAGCTAATAGTACCTACCACTCAGGGTTGATGTGAGAACTAAGTAAGATAAGGCATGTAAAACTTTAAGCATTGTGCCAGAGTACTCAGTAAGAGTTAACAGTTGTTAGAGAAAAAGTAGCCCTCCTGTAGATGCTGGGGCTTAGGGAGGATATTCATTTCTTAGGGCTGCTGTAACTAAATGCCACAAACTGGGTGGCTTCAAATAATAGAAACTTATTCTTTCACATGTCTAGTGGCTTCAAGTCTGAAATCAAGATGGAGTTAGATTCATGATCCCTCCAAAGGCTCTAGGGGAGAATCCTTCCTTACCTCTTCCTTAGCATTATTTGGCTTGTAGATGCATCACTCCAACCCATCTTCACATGCCTTCTCCCTTGCATGTCTGTGCTTCTGGGTCCAAATTTTCCTCTTCCTATAAGGACACCAGTCATTGGATTAGGTCCCACCCTAATCCAGTATGACGTCATCTTAACTTGATTATATCTGCAAATTCCAAAACAGGCCACATTCACAGGTGCTAGGTACATAGGAATTGGTGGGCGGGACTCCATGCAACTGCGTACGGAATGGTGAGGCAACAGAGATTGGCAAAAGAGAGTCTACCCCTGGAAAAGAAGGGAGAATAGTTTCCCAGATTAGCAACAGGCATCACGGTAGGACACATCCATCCCCTCAGTCTGCGAGGCAGGGGAGATGGTATCATCTGGCATCAAGAGATCTGCTGCTTTTCACAGTTATGTGAGGGGATCCAACATCCACAGAGGGATCACTTCATTTTCGCAACTTGTGGGAAAGCACAGAGCAAGGTAGGCAGTGAAGGTAAGTGGCCCTGGTGGCCCCTGCTCGCTGGCGGCACCCTGCCCGAGGTAGAGAAAGTACTTGTGGAGTAACATCCCTGCCTAGACCTGGGTTCAGCAGGAGCAGCAACCCTGGGTGTGGACTCTTCAGGGGCTCCAGGGCAGACACAGCTGCAGGTGGTCACGAGAGAGCCTCAACATCTCCCCTCTTTGCTTTTTGGACCAGAGAGAGGAAACTTGATGGACTGAGGCCAGAACAACCATTGGACTCCTAATTTGCTCCCTGCACACGTCCCTAGACTGTGGGCCAGGGTGACAATAACAAGAGGTAGTGGCGATGGGGCAGATGCCAGGCTCTCAGGTAGCGCAGCTGTACTTTACAGAGAGAAGCTGAAGCTTCCTGAGAGATGAGGCATCCTGCCAGGTCACACAGCTGGTAGGTGCAGAGCCGGCATTTGAACTCCAGGCAGTCTGACCCTAAAGTTCGCTCCATGACCACTGCACTATCCCACTTCTGGGGAATAAGGTTTACACCTACTCTCATCTTCCCCTGTTGCCCTTCTCATGATGTAGAGAAAGAAACGGTGGTGCAGTATCTTGGAAACTGCGTAGCTTCCTTTGTGGAGATTCTTGGATCCAAGCGTCCTGCCTGGGTCACCAGTGCTCTTTATTTTAGATGTGCATAAGTAAAACCATGGTCTACCAAAGGAAGGAGGCCCAGAAAGCGGCAGTAGCATATGGTATCCGGCCTCGTGCCTGGAATTATAAATTCATTTTTGATGCATCTCTTACTTCTCCATGACTGAATACTTTATAGCCTTATTCCCATATTAGCATGCTTACCTTCCCCATCCAAATTATCTCAGTAAAGTTGAAACCACTCTTCCTTCCAAGGCAATGACTACAACACTTAAGGGAAATCCAGCCAGCATAACCTTTTGATGTTTCTGTCAAGAAAATGTGCTGGGTGTGATAATTATTCAGGTAAATTTTACCTCCCAGGAGGATAGGCAGTTATTTTGACAGCTTGCTTCAAGTGCTACAGATAAAGTTTACATTGTCAATTAATGGGAATACACCAGGTAATAGTCATGAGCTCTCAGGGGATAATCTCAAAGCCATTTCCAAGTGTCCTTTATGGAAGCATATGGTCATATCCTCCACTTCATCACCAGGTCAATCAGCAGTTGCTTTTTAATATGGTATGATCTTCATGCACCAGTGCAATTTCCAAGCTCCATCACATTTGTTTTTCCCCCACGGTGCTTGAAAGTTGCTTAAGCCACTGATTATTGCCTTGCCATGAGCTCTGATCGCTCTTCTGGATGGTAGGCTTTCAGATGTCATCTTTAATTTGCGATATTAATATTGAACTCCATCACTGTTCAGTGGTTTTAGTGAAGTATTTACATATAGACTAGCAAAAGGGTTTGAGCAGTGCATTGAAAACTGTCCGCTCCTAATTGGAACCGTAAAGTTTACCACAGCATCTGCATGACACGGATATGATTTCAGTTATAAAGCGGCCTTGGAGGTTTGCTTTCCAAAACAAATGAGATGTGATTTTCGCAGCCCTGTATTCCCCCACCCATTCAGACGGATAACGACTGGTGATGGCAGTGCTCTGAGAACTGCTTTTTACAATCCAGCACACTTTTAAGAAAGATTAACTATCTCAAAGAGTTTTTCCTGGGAATCACATTTAAAATTAATGAACTAATTAGTTAAGAAATGTATTACTTTACTATGGAAAGAGAAACCTTGCACCATAATGATAGCACGAAATGCACGAAATGTCCTTTTATTTTATGACATTAGAGGAAGGTGGACTTGTTAGGGAACATTTGGGCTGCTATTATTAATTATCTGACTTAAAGATCACCTCTCCCTGTGAGAAAGATGGATATCAATCAGGCTTTGAGAGGCTCAGAAGGATGAAAGGGAGAAAAGGGGGAAAGGAGAGGGAACATCTTCCTGCTTGTGTTGTTAGATGACCTTGTGCCCTGGTGTGTTTAAATTGCTTACTTCCTATAACTCTATAAACTTCTGTGTTTTCATTTGCTGGATTAGATTGAAGTGTCAACTATATTTGATGAGTAGCATTGGTAATATATGTTCGTGTTTGTCTTTGCTCTTTCTGCTTTTATTTATATAGAGTCAGTATAATTTATTTCTCCTGAAAAAGCTTTCAGCAAAAAAAAGATTTTTTAAAGTACAAATACTTTTTAACAGGGCTCTGGGGTTTGTGATGATCAAATCACTCATCTTTCCTTCTTCTTTCTGGTTTTTTTTTTTCTTTTTTTCCCTTGCTTATTTTTCCTTTAAATCTAGGAACTGAAAAAAGAATATAGAATCGTTGCACCTGAACCGAACAAAAAGTTAGCATTGAAAGCAAGTTTTTAGTTCGGTCTGTGTCTTTATTAGTGGAATAATATGAAAAATTGTGCAATTACCTGGATAATTTAATTAGAGTACATCAGTCTGCCGCCTGCTCTAATCAAACACTTTGTTCTTTCATATAGCAGACCAAGCATAAAGTTGTGGATTTGTTGTAGTTCTAGCTAAGAAGGAGGAATTTGTTCCTCCCTAAGGGGGATGGTATAGGGAAGGAAGTTTCTGGGAAACTTGATGTTAAGTGGAGTACCCTGTTAATTATACAGCCAGTTACTCAGTCTGGTTTTTCACTTACATCAAAATATTCTGTTTAGGTGCGTGAGCATGCCTATCTGTTTCAAAACTCCCTGAAGTTTCATAGAAAAGAAAGGGGGAAAGGATGGAAGGACAAAAATCACAAAGTCAACCCAGTTGGAATCTGCAAACTGCCCAGCACAAAAGTGCCCAGAAAATGGGAGGCAGGGAAAAATGTGGGAAAGCAAAATCAACACAAAGCTGAACTGGACAGAATCCCTGGTTTGTTCCTTCCTTCCTTTCTCTTTTGAATATCGTATCCTTATCCTGAACTGCATCTTTCCTCCATTTTTCTTTTCATTCTTTTCACCGTCCAAGAATTTCTTCTGCTAATTGAAATCCAAGGCTTTTTTATTGTTCACTCAAAGTCTGTTGAAATAAGTGATAGATTTGATAAAATGCCCAAGTCAAACCAGCTCAATCACAGAAATAACAGCATGCATATAACTGTATCTCTGCTTCGCATATCTATTTGTCTCTGACCTCAGAAATGATGAATGATTAATATCTCACAACCTATGCTCTGAGTCCTGTGGGCTCAGGTCCTGACTTCCCTGGGAATCTGTGAAACAGAAAGGAGTGATGTGTACTCTTTTGGAAGACACTGGGGTCACATTTTTTTTCTGACACTACAGAGTTAAATAAGCTGAACTTTAAATAATTAAGAGAACATAAAAGTAGCAAATTTCAGTCCTGCTTACTGAACACCAGATATACGGTTGTGAATTTTTTTTTCTTTAATCAGAAACAAGTCAAATTTTACTTCTCATGTTTATTTGGATAAAGTAAGATGAAATTTTTTGAATTTTCACACTACTGACAACACAAATGACTTTGGAAGTGAAATCAACAACAGCCAGAACAAAAGACAATTTATGTCCTGTTCGTTTTCTTTTTTAATGTAAAAGTTTCCAAATTGTGCAATTAATATATAAAAGGAGTTGTATCAAAGTCTACCTTTGTTTATTCTTGTAGAACTCTCTTTGCAGACCATTGTTTTAATTCCTGTTCATTTGAGAAAAGAATATAGGATGACATAAAAATAACATTAATTTTAAACAATTAGATATTCATATAACCACACAAGCAATCATTTGAGGGTGCTTAAAAAGTATAAATACATGAAAATGTTTATGATGTTGGTTCTAGAATGAACATTATCATATTTTGATCCGTAAATGTCTAATAGAGATCTAAACCTTAACACAATCTAAACTGAACTCTTCATATTTTATCTCCTCACACCCTGCCGGTGGCAGTTTGAAGCTTTTGTGGCCCCCAGAAATCCTGTTCTTAAGGCTAATCCATCCTGTCTATGTAAACCTACTGTAGGTAGGAACTTGTGATTAAATTACTTCAGTTAAGGGCCTTTGATTAGATTGCATAACCCAGGGTGAGTCTTAGTCCTTTTACCGGAGTCCTATATAAATGGAGGAATAAAAAGCCACAGGTATAGAAAGAAGGTCACAGAGACAGAAAAGAACCCAGAAGCCGAGAAATAAGGAGCCAGAGGCTGGAGTCAAGTAGCACAGAGGCTGAGAGGAAGCCACTTTAGCCAGAAACTGAAAGCAGCGAGGCCCAGAGGAGAGGGAAGAGACAAGCAGAGACCAACATTATACCCTGCCATGTGCCTGATCACCCACAGCTACAGCTCAGTAAGAATGTATCTCTGATGATGCCTTGATTTAGGCACTTTCACATACTCAGAACTGTAAGCTTTTAACCTAATAAATCCCCATTGTAAAAGCCAACTCATTTCTGGTTTATTGCTCCCAGCAGCTTTTAGCAAAAAAAAAAAACGCTGCCCCCAAACTGCCTCTACTGCACTTTCCTACATTTTAATCTTCCAGTTTTCTATTCTTCCATTTGTTCTGATCAAAATTTTTGGTGTCTTCTTTAACAATTCTTCTTCTCTCACACCCCATGCCCAATATTTCAGCAAATCATATTTATTCAAGCCTCAAGATAAGTCTCAAATCTGACCACTTCTCAGCTTCTCCGTTACTACACCCCAGCCCAGGCCACCGTTCTCTCTTCCCTGGATTACCATAATAGTTGTCTTACTAGTCTCCCTGCCTCCACCTTTGCCCCATAGGATCTATTCTCAACAGAACAACCGAGTGATTCTTTGAAAATGTTAGTCAGAGCATAGTTCTCTGCTGAAAAGTTTCCAATGGCTTCCTTGTCTCTCAGAGTAAAAGTCAAAGGCTTTACCATGCCCTACATGATACGGTTCCTGTTGCTTCTTTGTCTTCACCTCCTATTACTCTCCCCATTGCCCATTCCACTTGAGTCACCTTAATGTTTTTGTTGTGCCTCAGACACATTAAGCATTTTCTTGCCTCAGGGCCTTTGCACTAGGTAGTCCCTCTCTCTGGAACGTTTTTCTCCCAAATATCCTCATGCTTGACTCCATTATCTCCTTTAGATCTTTGCTCAAAGGTCAACTTGTCAAAGAAGCCTTTCTTGGTCACCTTATTTACAATTGTACACTTACTTCCTAGTACTCCCCATCTTCCTTTCCTGCTTCTTTTTTTTTTTTCTTAGTACGTGTTACTATCTGAATACACGCACACACACACACACACATATATATATACATACACATATATAATAGACTTATATTCATAATAATAGATGCATATATATTTATGCATAACTATTTAACATACTATATATACACAATGTTTTGGAGTATGTATATGTATACACACATATACACACCTGTATATACAGACACACATATAATTTGTTTGTCTGTCTTCCTCCACCAGAATGTTAACTCTGTGAGGGCAGAGATTTTTGGATGTCTTGCTCACTGATGAATCCCAGTACCTGAATCAGTGAATGACACATAGTAGATAACAACTATTAATATAATCATCAATAAATAATTCCTAAATGAATTACTAAATGAATAAACTTGCCAATGATATTATATAGCTTTTTTATTTCTTGAAGTATATCATAAGTGAGACCATACCAAGTCTCTTTGTATTAGGTTACCATTATGAAATTGCTATTTGAATTTTTGACCTATATAAATGACCATGTCATTTGGTTCAACTTAGTATTATGTCTTCATTTTTCTTCTGTTTCCTACCTTTTACCTCCTTCTGTCTTCCAACCTCTTTTAGCATCCTGGTTTGTATCTCTCACACTCACCTAATACTTCTCAATATCCTTGCTGAAGTGAAGAACTGGCATGGCTGGTGGGGTGGTTTGGAGCTGTATGTACCCCAGAAAAACATGTTCTTAAACCTAATCCATTCCTGCAGGTGTGAACCCATTGTAAGTAGGAGCTTTTAGTGAGGTTACTTTAGTTAAGGCCCACCTCAATCAGGATAGGTCCCTATCCTGATTGTAAATCCTATTACAGAGAAAGTCATAGGAAGCAAGAAGCTGAAGGTCAGTGGAACTCTGAAGAGAAGGAAGAAACCAGGTGAGGCCACTACGTGCATTGCCATGTAACAGAGTAGACTGGAACCAAGAATCACCAGTTGCCAGCCCCAGAATGCCAGTTTTTGGGAAGAAAGCGTAGCCTGGATGATGCCTTGATTTCAACTTTTTCCTAGACTCACAACCGTGAGCTAATTAATTCTCATTGTTTAAGCCAACTGTTGCATGCTATTTGTTTGAACAGCCAAGGAAACTGAAAAAGCTGGTATATTTTCTACCCCTCTCCTCTAAGGCTTTCTTTACTCACAGTTCATGTGAGCTCTCTCCCACATCAATCACATGTTAGCTAAGCAGTAGAAATATTGTGTGAGTCAGATGCATATGGGGACAAGGACCCTTAGCTTTCCTGTCATTCTCCCTTGCTTATTTCTGGAGGATCAAGATCAGTGTCTAGGTTGACCAAGTGTGTAGCCAGCTAACAAGCACAGTGTTAATGCTCTCTTCTACCTGCCTTTGATGAAGTAGACATGAATAGCATGTGATTCAAGCAGCTGTGGTATAGGATAGGCCAAAGAAAAAATTATAGGTGCGGTAAGACCCTGTTCAATAACAGAGACTTGTTTTGTCCTAGTCAGAAATTAGATGAGCTTTGGAGAAGCTCATTGAGGCTGGAGTACCAAGTGGTGGGGATTACCTGGGAGCTTAATTGAACTGGATTACCCAATTCAGAGAAGGATGCTGGGTAAACGTATAGGGCCCTGTGCTGGTTTTGTCCACTCTTCCTCTTTCCATTAGCTGGTGTGGAGTAGAGAGTGTGGTGACATAAAGGGAGGAGATAGAAGGGCTGGCAGGTTGGCCTTCGCTCTCTCTTTATGCATCCCTGGGCTTTGCCAGGAGCCCACTCCAGGTATGGAGCCTAAGTCATGTGCTCAAGGCTTCTCAGCCTGGGCTCATCTGTACCAACCCCTCATGAACTATGGACTACCTGGGCTTTGATTCTGCACAGAAGTCAAATACACAAAAACTCTCATACAACATTGCTACCTGACACAGCACCTGTGTAGAGGGGGCCTACTTCCCATACCTCCTTTACTACCACCTTGAAGCAATGAATAAGGAGGAAATCTCCTTGGACAAGGAAAGAAAGGGAAATGGCCTCTCTGATGAAATGCAGATCATATTTTTCTGACATATAGCATCTCCTACCTAACTGAGGACTGACCTATCCCTGCCCCTCCACCTCCAACCCCCACCCCAATGTACCCTCCCTGTAACTCCCTAGAAGCACGCCAAGCTTTGGCTGCCGTAACCTCCAACACTGCCCACCTCAAGTGCACCTTGTTTTGAGAAAAGAGCGCATACAAAGATGTCTTCCCAAAACTTGCACACAAACCCCTGACATTTAGTTACCTTTGTTCCCTAAACTATATATAACATGTATAGCAATTGCCTTAGGTGCAAACATACTTCAGTGAACTTCTTGCCACTCTTGCTGTCTGTCGCGAGGCAGTTGCAGTTCTCTGTATGTTCCCCTAATAAATGCTGAAGGACAGATCACCCCGGTGTTCATTGCCTCTTTCTTCATAATCTCACCTGGCCCCTTTGTGGGGCAGTTTGGGAACAGTCCTGGCTGGGTCTCCCCCTATTTCTTCTTTTGGAGTAAGTCCTGCTGCTAATTCAGTTGGATGTACACTGACTAATAGGTCACTGCAGACAGATTGAGACAACTTTGTATGCAGAAGGATCTTTTTATATTGGTTTGGTTGATTTAAAAAAAAAAAAAACAACTTTCATTTAAGACTCACAAGAAGTTGCAAGAGTTTCTGTGTATCCTTCACCTAGTTTTCCCCAATGATAGCCTTTTATATAACCATAATATATTATTAAAACCAGGAAATTGAGAATGATAAAATACAATTAACAGACAAAAGGATCTTATTTTATAATGACACAGCTAGAACTTCCAGCTTAGATTGCATTTGCCTTTGCCTAGAGTGAAAGTAAGTGACTCAGAGCAGCAGACTCTTTTCTGCATTTTCCCTCTCTCTGATTGATGAACAATGATTATTAAGAGTTGGACAGTGAGTTAGCAAGTGTGCTTAAATCCAATCTGCCATCCACTTTTACCTCTCTTTGGGTGTTCATGTTTGCTTGGTCCTGGTTCTCTGCTGATCTCTGAGCTGCGTAACTTTCAAATCAATGCATGCTATCAAACAGCCGATTCCCAGTGCTCAGACATGTGAAGGACCAGCCACAGCAGCAGAAGTGTTTCATCTGCTGATTGTAAATAAGAGGACAGGTTGTACACTAGCTAATCGAACTTCCATCTCTCTGAATCAGTCCTGGCTATTTCTAGGACACCATGCGGCTTCATCATTTCTTCTCTCCTGGCCATCCATCTAGAACTTTATTATTGCAGTCTATACCACCCACAAATTTGATTTTCCATGTGAATTGGATACAGATGGAGGTGGGTGATGAAACTGTGCTTTCAGTATGGGTCCGGCCCAAGTGGTGTATGTTCCCCTGTCCTCTTCACCTGTGTGTGGTGTTTAAGTTTAATAGTTTCACATATATTCCAGCCCCAGGAGTCCAGAATCTTTCTTGTACCAGCTATTTTGAACAACTGTTCCAGGACTTCATGAAGATTAATCAGAGACAGAAGGAGGCTGCCTAATAGAAGTGGCAGCAGACTTCTCTCCTGGAGGTTCCAACATCTAGTTTGCTGGGAACTTAACCATTAGTGGATACAACCATCTTGGATCCATCTAAAAGATTTGTCCAAAAGTTAGGCAATAATTCCACCAGGTGTCACTAAATTATGGGTCTTACGTTCACTTTGGTTTGACAAATGTTATCTTGGCCAAGGCTTGGGCATTGTGCTGAGCTAAGCCCCTTTTCTAAGTGCCCCATTGGGAGGAATGTAGAGATGCTTACTATTGTTAATCATACAGGTAACTTGTGTTGGTAAGATGCTCAAAACTTTTTTGTTGTTGTTGTTTCCTTATTATTTTTATTTTCAAAAAACTTTTTTTTACATGACAAATTTTTTTGGTAAAAATGGAGAGAGACAAGATGCCGACATTGTTTCCTGGCAAACTGAAGGAGCAGGACAAAGTGATTTCATCCTCAACCGGGATTTCCTTCAGAACACTGTAGTAATTAAAGTAGAAATTACAGACATTTTTCCCAGAATATAATCTTCAGAGACCAAGTATCAGTAGGAACCAAAAGTTTCATGATGATGTTATTGCTAAGAGACAGTAGTATATGTATGAGGCTATAGAAATGACTTCTCTTATCAGCATGGGGAGAACCAATTTTTGCAAGCATGGATAACCTGGGAAAATTGGAGATTGATGCACTGTTTTTTTCAGCCAGAGCAAAACACAAATAATGTGTATTCACTGGCGCCAGAGCAAAACACAAATAATGTGTATCACTGGCAGTCTGTTAAAAATAGTTATAAGAGAGAATATGGAAGATACTTGGAGGATTAAAAAATAATCCTAGGGCCATATAAAAAATTTAGGACTCTAGATTATGATCTTTTATATCTTTGGGGAAAGATGTAAAAAACAAACAAAAAAAACCCCCAACAAATGTTTAACATTTCTTAAAGTTAATCCTAGTACTGGAGTCTGTGACAATGACTAATGTTTCTTTTGGTTTGCTTTTAATTTTAGTGTCCTCGGCCTGCCCCTGCCCGCCCCACTCTCAGCACACAGTCTTGCCTCCCAATTAATCAAGAAAATTGAGGCCATTAAGCATGATCTTTCTTCATTCCTGACCCCCTATCTATAAAATATTTGTATTCGCACCTATACCCAGTTCCTTTTGCCCTGTTTCTGAGGCTCAAGTGTTCCCTTCTCTTGTTCAAGGCCAAATGCTCTTCCTGTCTCTGGAGCTGAGAACGTCTGCCTCCTACAGGCCATTGTTCCACCTTTACACTCCTTTCTAGGATGCAAAGTCTTTGCAAAAATATCTATGCTAAACACGAGATTCTGGAAGGAACATTTTTCTTCAAGTTTTATCTTATTTCAACACCTGGTTTTTATAATATGACAAATATACACTTCGCATATATGCTTATATGCTGGTATTCTAGTAATTCACACTTTTACACTGGACTGATTTCTGTTTGAAACATTTTTCTGTGTGTATCTCCCCTCTTTTTTGATGAAAATATGGTTTTAAGAAAATATAGCACATAATTTAAAATTCTGTAGGGATAAAGTGATCATGTGTTTTTCTCTTGCATCATGTTAAGCCTATAGCATATATAATTTATATTGTTTCAGACCGAAACCTTTTTTCCTTTCCTTGTTATTTGACTGAGGCAGACTGACAACTGGACCATTAATGAATAATAATAATAATAGTGGCAATAAAATTGATATTAATATAGTGACAAAATGCATCACAACAGTATTTCCTACTATCATTAGGACAATAACCCATGGCATATACTGCAGGCATCGTTAGCTCCTTTTCACAGATAAGAAAAGTGAGACTTAGGAATATTAAGTGACACAGCTGGAGACAAAGTTGAATATAGAATCATATTCTCAGACATTAAAACCAAAAATTCTCAATTAAAAATAAAACACCTGGCTTGACACCAATATTTACACATGAATATAAATAAGCAAATAAATATATTTAGGGGGTTATGAGCTGGTAGACCTGTTTCTGGTGCTATTCAAGTGATTAATACAATCCTCAACTTTCACATTTGTTTATATATGTAGATAGAGGATAAGAAATTATTTCTCATCATTTTTATTAATCTCCTCCCAATATTTATTTTATACTATTTGTTTGTTATTTCCCAAAATATACCATCAGTGTTTGTTTGGGAAAGGCTCAATGTTTTTCTGTTTTAGATTCTGTTAACTGCACCTCCTTGGAACTTCTGGAAGGGAAACTCTGACCCAGTGTAGCATGATTGCCAATGACTAATTTCCTATTTTTCAGTTTAGATGAGACTGTGGTTTTTCAAAATTGTTTCTTCTGAGAGTTATATTCCCATCCGCAATACGTTTTCACCTTTCCTATCTACACAATTGAGCATGAAGGCTAAAAATTCAT
>JAQZBX010089800.1:0-12586 GCA_029593785.1 Cabassous unicinctus
CTCCACAGTTTCTTTCTCCCCTGTTTTTGGGAAATAGAACCTCCAATTCCTGCCACAAATTAGCTCCTGGAGTGGCTTGCACTGCCAAAGTAGGATGATCACCAGACTCTGCAGCAAGGCCTGTAATTTCCTGGAGAGGATGGCACAGCTCTCCCTAGCTTTCTCTCTGCCTGAGATGGGCCTGGAGCTTAGGCTAGAGTGGCAATTTAATCTTGAAGGAAAGAACCCAGTCCCTACCAACACTGTGATTTTCAGTCAGCCCCGCTTCCCCTCATGTCAGGTGAGGAGTTAAGATGGCAGCTACTTGCCTCTTTCTGACTCGGACATGTTCAAAGTTTAGCTGTTTTAATATTATAGTTTATCCCAACAAATTTACTAATCAGTAGCTGAAGGTGGTGTCCAACTTTCTCCTCCTCCCATTTTGGGAAGTGGAGCCTTCAATTCCAGCCACGGAACAGCTCCTGAGGTGGGTTGTTTCTCCAGGAGAGGATGGGCACCGGCCTCCATGGTGTGGAGTGCTCTACTTACAAGTCTTCTGTGCAGATGGACAGTCTCCTCCTTCCATTCTTTCAAGGATTTTGCAGGATGCACTTCTGGTCTCCTGGAGCCCCCAAGTGCTCTAGATAGCTCTGGGAGATCACCAAATGCCCCTTAGCAGGAGCTGATTCTCAGAGCTCTTTACTCTGCTGCCAACTTGATGAATCCAC
The DNA here is from genome assembly GCA_029593785.1 of Cabassous unicinctus. Lineage (NCBI taxonomy): Eukaryota > Metazoa > Chordata > Mammalia > Cingulata > Chlamyphoridae > Cabassous > Cabassous unicinctus. The sequence continues at coordinate 708 of JAQZBX010089800.1, forward strand.
TTGCCCATTTTTTAATGGGTTGTTTGTCTTTTTATTTTCTAGGCATAGGATTTCTTTATATAAGCAGGATATTAGGCTCCTGTCAGATATATGGTTTCCAAATATTTTCTCCTATTACATAGGCTGCCTTTTTACTTTCTTGATAATATCCTTTAAGGTGCAAAAGTTTTTAATTTTCAGGAGATCCCATTTTTCTATTTTTCTATCACTGCTAATGAGTGTGAAGTTCATGAAACCATTTCCTATTACAATGTCGTGTATATGTTTCTCTACATTATCTTCCAAGGTCTGTATGGTATTGGCTCTCATATTTTGATCTTTGATCCATTTTGAGTTGATTTTTGTATAAGGTGTGTGAGGGTGTTCTTTTCTCATTCTTTTGGTTACGGATATCCAGTTCTCCAATCACCATTTGTTGAAGAAGCCATTCTCTCCCAGTTGAGTGGGCTTGGTGGCCTTGTCAAATATCAGATGACTTCATATGCAAGGATCTATATCAGAACTCTCAATTTAGTTCTTTTGGTCAGTATGTTTATACTTGTGCCAATACCATACAGTTTTGACCACTGTAGCTTCCTCCTGTCTTTTAAAGTCAAGTAGTGTGATACCTCCAATTTAATTTTTCTTTTTCAATATGTCTTTGGCTATTCAAAGGCTTTTACCATTCCAAAAAATTTTGTAGTTCGTTTTACAATTCATTAAAAAAAATGCCGTGTTGATTTCTATTGAGATTGCATTAAATCTGTAGATTAGTTTGGGTAGGATAGACATCTTAATGATATTTAGTCTTCCTATCCATGAACAGGGAATATTCTTCCATTTATTTAAGTCTTCTTTGACTTCCTTTAACAGTGTTGTGTAATTTTTAGTATATAAAGCCTTTACATCTTCAGTTAAATTTATTTCTAGATATTTGATTTTTTTAGTTACTATTTTTTTATTTGTAAAATGATATATAAATACATATGCATATATGTGCATTTGTTTACATAAATGTTATTTGTTATATATATATATATATATTTTTTTAAAGGTGCCTAGATTACCTAAATATTACTCAGTAATTACACGGATTCCCATGTTCCCCACCACCCACAACACCAACAACATCCCACACAACCATTCCTCATCTGTGTGGTACAACACCCGCAATGGATATACACATCCTGGGGCCTTGCCACCGAGCATAGACCACAGTTCACATCACAGACCACACTCTCTCCCACCCAGTTCTGCATGGTATATTCTGATGGAAAATGGCCTACATCTGTCACCACTTCACCACTCAGGGCAACCCCCAAATTCCCAAAAAAGCCCACTACTGCAAATGGTATTTTTTTCTTAATTTCCTCCTCAGATTGCTCATTATTGGTGTACAGGAATGCTACTGATTTTTGCACATTGATCCTATAGCCTGCAACTTTACTGAACTCATTTATAAGTTCTAGAATCTTTGTAGATTTCTAAGGGCTTTCTTTGTGTAGGGTCATGTCGTATGCAAATAGTGAAATTTTTACTACTTCCTTTCCAATTTTGATGACTTTTATATCTTTTTCTTGCCTTAGTGTTTAAGCAAGTACTCCTAACACAATGTTAAATAGGAGTCATGATAGGGCACATCCTTGTCTTGTTCCCAATCTTCAAAGGAAAGCTTTTAGGATTTCAACATTGAAGATGATGTTAGCTGTGGGTTTTTCATATATATCCTTTGTCATGTTCAGAAAGTTTCCTTCTATTCTGATCTTTTGCATTGTTTTTATCAGGAAAAGGGGCTGTATTTTGTCAAATGCTTTTTCTGCATCTATAGAGATGATCATGTGATTTTTTTATTTCTGTTTATTTCATATATTACAATGATTGATTTTCTAATGGTGAACATCCTTGCATACCCAGGATGAAACCTACTTGGTTATGGTGTGTAATTCACTTGATGTGCTGTTGAAAGCAATTAACAAGTATTCTGTTGAGGATTTTAACATCGAGGTTCATTAGAGAGATTGGTCAGTAATTTTCCTTTCTTGTTGCATCTTTGTTTGTCTTTGGTATTAGGGTAATATTGGAATCATAGAATGAGTTAGGCAATGTTACTTCTACCTCTATTATTTGGAAGAGTTCAAGTAGGATTGGTGTTAGTTCTTTCCAGAATATTTGGTAGAATTCACCTGTGAAGCCATCTGGTCCTGGGATGTTCTTAGTTAGGAGGTTTTTGGTGACTGAGTCTATCTCTTTACTTGTAATTGGTCTGTTGAGTTCGTCAGTTTCTTCTTTCATCAATGTACGCTGCTTGTGAGTTTCTTGGAATTTGTCCATTTCCTCAAAATTTTCATTCTTTTTGACATATAATTTTTCAAAGTATCCTCTTATAATACTCTATTTCTGTGGGGTCAGTGGTGATATCCCCTTCTTCATTTCTTATTTTGTGTATTTGCATCTTCTCTTTTTTTTTTCTTTTCTAGTCTGGCTAATGGTTTATCAATGTTATCAATCATCTCTAAGAACCAGCTTTTGGTTTCGTTTAATTTTCTAGTGCTTTCTTATTTTGTATTTCATTTAGCTCTGCTCTAATCTTTGTTATTACCCTCTTTCTACTTTCTTTGGGGTAAGTTTGTTGTTTTTCCAGTTCCTTGAGGTTTGCAGTTAGGGCTTCAAATTTAGCACTTTCTTCTTTTTTGATACATGCATTTATGGCTATGAATTTACAACTCAGTACAGCTTTTGTTGCATCCCATATGTTTTGATATGTATGATTGACATTTTCATTTGTTTCAAGGTAGTTACTGATTTCTTTTGAGATTTCCTCCTTGACCCACTGATCACATTGATCTCCTAATGTGTTAATCAAATTATTTGTTTCTTTATTGATTCTTTGTCAAAATGTTCTGTCTAATGGTGACAATGGTGTATTAAAGTCTCCCACTATAATTGTAAAGGCATCTATTTCTCCTTAGTTTTTCCAGTGTTTGCCTCTTGTATTTTGAGGCATCCCTGTTAGGTGCATAAACGTTTATGATTGTTCTTTCTTCTTGAAAGATTACCCCTTTCATTAATATATAGTGTCCTTCTTTGTCTCTTACAATAGTTTTCCTTTAAAGTTTATTTTGTCTGATATTAGTATATCTACTCCCATACTTTTTTCATTGTTCTTTGCTTGTAAGATTGTTTTCCAGTCATTCACTTTCAGCCACCTTGAATCCCTGGGTCTAAGGTGGGTTTCTTGTAGACAACATATAGATGAGTCATATTTCCTTACCCATTCTGCCAATCTGTGTCGCTTGACTGGTAAGTTTATTCCATTAACATTCAGTGTTATTACTTTCAAGGAATCCTTACCTTAGCCATATTTTCTTTGGGTTTTTGTATGTCATGCTGTTTTTATTTTTCTTTTTGTCTTTTGAATTGTTCTTACACTCTCCTCGAACTCTCTCTCTCCTTTTTTTTCCCTTTCAACCTGCAGTACACCCTTTAATATTTCTTGAAGGGCAGGTTTCTTATTAGAATACAATCTTAATTTCTGTTTATCTGTGAAAAACTCTCCATCATTTTTGAATGCCAGCTTTGCTGGATGGAAAATTCTTGGCCAGAGTTTTTTTGTTTTAGTACTTTGAATATGTCATGCCACTTCCTTCTTGCCTCCATGATTTCAGATGAGAAATCAGCACATAATCTTATTGAGCTTCCCTTGTATGTGATGGTTCCCTTTTCTCTTGCTGCTTTCACTATTTTCTTAGTCTTGAGCAATGGACAGTTTGACAAGTATATGTCTTATAGTAGGCCTGTTGAGATTTATAATGTTTGGAATGTGCTGTGCTTCCTGGACTTGTACATCCATCTCCTTCAATAGGGTTGGGAAGTTTTCAGATGTTATTTCCTCCAACACTCCTTCTGTCCCCTTCCCCTTCTCTTCTCCCACTGGGATTTCATAATGTGTATGTTTGTGTGTTTTGTGCTATCACTCAAATCCCCAAGTCCCTGATGGAATTTATCTATGTTTTAAATCTATGTGTTCTACTATCTGTTTAATTCCAGATGTACACTCTTCCACATTACTAATTCTTCTCCCTTCCTGTTCAAATCTTCTGTTATGTGTACCTCCAGTGTCTTTTTGATTTCTTGGATTGTACCATTAATCACCATCATATTTGTTATCTTTTTATGTATGTTTACAATTTCTTAATATCCTTAATCTCTTCCTTCACTTCATTAAGTTGACCCATGGTATTTGTTTGGACAGCTTTCATTAGTTGTTCAATGTTCTGTACCCCTCCCTGGTTTTTAGTTTGTTCATTGTACTGCACCATGTCTTCTCTTTCTTAGTAAGGTTTGTAATTTTTTGTTGCCTTCTAGTCATCTTTTTATCTTGATGGGTTTATTCAGTTAATTAGCTTCTCTCTTTACTCTAGGGTTTTATTTAATTGTTGTATTTGTGTGTGTGTTAAGTTTTCTCTTTGACACTTTGTTCTTTGTTCAACGAAACTTCTGTTTCGTTGGTGATTTTTATGTTCCCTTGGAAGAGAAAAATAGGGCCAGAGAAAGTGAAAGAGGTAAATAAAACAAAACAACAGAAAGCAGACGATAGAATGATGAGGGGAGGAAAAGAGATAGCATTGGTCGACAAAATCGGTATACACAGAAAAGGGGAAATCAAGGAAGAAGAAACACAGTAACCAAGAATCAAGCCAGCAACACCTTGAGGAATTTATGTCTTCATCCAGGTATCTCCAGATCAATGCCTTGAAGCCTCTGACTGTGGGTTCCCAAAACAGCTCACTTGGGCAGGATCATGCCCCCTCTTAGCCCTTTTGTGTGTGTGCGTGTGAGAGAGAGAGAGAGATCTGCCTATGTTTCTTTGAAAGAAAAAAAATTTGGACCAGAGAAAAGGAAAGAGTTAGGAAGCCAAAAAGAATAGTAGTAATGGTAGTAATAAAGGTAGGAGAGCAAACGTAAAAGACTTAGGAAATTGAAAAATTAACACAAGTAAGAAGCACAGAGGAAGATTAAGAAAGTGGAATAGAAACAATGAAACAAGAAATAGAATAGAGAAAAAAGTATCTAATGAATTAATACACTGGAAAGGCAGAAGATGGGAAAAGAAATAAGAGAAAAAGAAAAAGGAAAAAAGAGAAAGTATACAGAGAAAAAGGAAGAGAGAGAAAAATACAAACAAGGAAAAATTGGAGACCAAATAAAAGAACAAAAACAGTAAACAAAAGATATAAAGTTGCAGGAGTGAAAAGAAATAGCTTAGGTAGAAGAGGTCAGTAACCAAAAGAATAAAATGAAAAAAAAAAAAAAAAGAAAACTAAGTAAGCAGAGGAAGAAAGGGAGGGGAAACAAGACAAGCAAGAAATAAGACAGCAGCTACTCGTTTTTTGTTTTGTTTTGTTTTGTTTTTTAAAAGGAGACAGAAGATAAAAAAAATAAACACAGAAAAACAGGCTTCTTTCTTAAACCCCTAAGGATCTTCTCAGGCTGCTGATGTTCCTCAATCACTCACCCTGCAGCCTGACCTCCACAGGTTTTGAACTGGATTTTAGAGAGTTAAGTAAGGGAAATAAAAGAAAATGAACCTTTTTTTTTTTTTTAATTAGAGATCCAAGAAAAGCTAATACAAAGAAAATGTCTATATGTTCCCTGTCTTAAAGTTTCAGCTAGATGCCTGATAACCTGGTGGATCTCTTCTCAAGGAATAGCCAGGAATCAAACCAGGGACCTCATATATGCTAGGCAGAGCTCTTCCACTGAACTATTCTGAGTCCTTGGGTTGACTAGCCTTTCAGAAGTCTATCTGCCCCTTTTCCCTAGGGTAGGTTAGAGCCCCTGCACTCACCAGGATTGGTGCTGATCACCACCTGTCTCTGCCTCCTCACTGATGTAATTCCTCTCTTTACCTAGGTGGCTGGGCATGACCGCCAGCTTGAGGTGATCCCCCTTCTTTCTCCCTCTCAAGTCGGGGTCCCTTCTGATATTCAAGGGGGGTCCAGCTGGCTAAACTCATTACAAAAAAATCACTCTCCACTCTCCCAGACCCTTCTTCCTTGCAAGGAATCCACTGTCACACCCCCATTTGGAGCAGGAGGCTGGGTCTCCACCTAGTCTGTCTGCCCTGAGGGTAACTGTATCCCCTCTAGCCATCAAGGTAAGCAACCCCCGATTATTCCTGGCTTCCCTATCTGTCCAGTAGCCTCCTAGATTATTCTGAGCACCTTCCATAGACCTTTGTTCTACTCTCAATTTGATACAATTCACCAGAAGTTTTACCCTAGCTTAATATCTCATGGGTGGGGGAAGGAAGCCCTTCCCAGAAACCAGGAGGTTTAATAACTCAAAATTACCTGTTTTGGCTTCTTCGTGTCTCTGACCCTCACTTTTCTGGGAGTTGGTAAGCACTGTCCTTGTTTCCTGTGCCCCAAAGCAGGTCCCCATGGCAGCCTCTTGCTTTTTCTTTGTTGTTTTAGTAAGAGCTAAGTCTTATATTTCTAACCCATCGGCAATGTTCCCACAATCCAATAACATTTCTTACAATAATTGTTTAGCTTAATCATTTTTCTTTAACCACCTGAGCATGTCTGAATATTTTCTTCTAACTGCTATGTCTTATGATGCAAGCGTCTACATTACGCCATAATCATAAGCAAGAAAATCTGTACCCTGTTTTTCCTTTCCTCTTGGCTAGAAGGATTCCTGATCATTTCCCCACAACTTGTGCCTATCCTTCAGCCAGATGTCTGTGCTTCCAAAGTCATTGATCACTTTTTTCATGAATATTTTCCCATCATACAACTCTCTTGCTCAGATATCTGGCATTTAAAGAGGAACGACTTTTCCTTTGCTTTTTCACTTGTTGCTCATGCTGGTAATAGTGATTCTATCCTATATGGACAAGATTAGCATTCTGAGAATCTCATCTACCAGTCAGAGGAAAGGCTTTCTCTACTTATTCTTCTCACATAACTATCATTTCCATCTCTTATGGAAGCTGCACATTCATGTATGTATGTCAAGCATTCAGCAGAGGAAAGAGCATCACAGATGAAATGAGCAGCTCCTCTCAACACTTCAGTCACCGCTATGCTGAACCATTTCATGTACACCCTGAGAACCCATCAAGTAAAACAAGACTTCCACGATTTAGCCCATGAATCAGTGTTTTCTTCAAACAAATGAAAATATTTATTAAAATGAATGAATGTTATTGTGAAGTTTAAATATAGGAAAAAAATAAATTCTAACATACCTTTATTCTCTACTCTTGTCTATGTCTTTCAGCCACCCCCAACACTGAGTTCATTTGCTTAGACTTTCTTTTTAATCTGGAAGTGAGTATTTTATGTCTTTCTTTAAAACTATCTATTGGTTTCACATATACATTGGTTTACAATTCAGCATAGAAAACCAGCATATAAATCACTTTGCTGAATATTTGATTAATATATATATATTTTTAGTATATTGGCTCAAAAGAGAAAACACTGTTTTAATCAACTTACTCTTAATTTTTTTCTTCTGTTACTAACAAATGAAAGAATTTCTTCTTAAAAGTTTTAAGAAATATGAAATAAATTGTGTATCTGTAGCATCACATTTTTCATACACTATCTTTAGTATTTGTTCAATTCTTCCCACTAACCTGATGAACATGGGTTCTTATTTTCCCACTTATAATTCATTTGAAGTTCATAATGTCCGTTTCATAGTTATGTGAATGCATGTGTTATATCCAGTATTATATACTCCCCTTTTTATTTGAGTTTTATTTTTAAAATGTGTAAAAGATGTGTATTTAGGAAGCCACCGTTACCCTTATGGAAGCTGGAAGTCTGATATGAGTTTAAAAAATAATAGTTGCTCTTCTCTGAGAGTATTTATTCTGTACCATTTGCATAACTAGGTATGTTCTATACCATATCTTATCTAATCTTCACAGTTATATGGAAAATTAGACATGATTATCTCTCTCTTACAAATTTATAAGTTAATATTCAGAAAATTCTAGTAACTTGCCAAAGACCATTAAGGTTCATTAACAAATATGATAGCCTGCTTTAAATTACTCGCTTTTTTCCCCATTATATATATATATAATTGAGACTCTCTGATGACCTGAAAATTTTGCATAGCTTTTTTTTTTTAGGACCTGCCCAATTTTCTTGCCTTTTTCTACTCATATTATCTCAAAATTTGGTCATAATGATAATATCTAAAGCAAAGCAGGGAAGACACTAACTCCTAGTATTAGTCTTGGGTTATAAATTATAGTGCTAATCAGTCAAAACAGGAAACTTTATTTTTCTATTGCTGGGGAGTGATAGAGTGAGAATGAAAAAAATATAAAGTGTCAGCAGTGTGAAGGAACTGAAAATTATTATGGGAAAGCAGATTAAAAATAATGAAATTAATAATGCATTTAGTAAAATGTGATAAAATTCTAGCTTTAAAAATGGCATGGTATAATGGGTAGAGATCTAGAATAAAAATTAAGATATTGGTTTTCTAGTTTGGAAAAATAACTGTCAAGGAGAAAATATTCACACAGTTTGTTAGTTTGTTTCTGTCTCATTGGCGATTGTCTCTCAAACTTCCTTTTCCAATTTTGATACTAATGTATTCTAGATTTTCTATTCCTTAGTGTTTCGTGTACATTCCTCTTCTGGCAATTTTGATTCGCTGAGTTAATTCCCTTGAGCCAGCGGAAAATAGAATAGAAAACACTTTTAAGTAACTTGTGCAAGTAAAATTGATGTAGAACCCATGCCAGTTTTAAAGCATCATATGATATTTTTTCAATTTTTATATTTTTGATCCTTTCTCACTCAATACAATTAAAGAAATTTATTCTCCCTGATTACAATGGAAATTTCAGAGAAAAATATTGATTATGAAAAGCAAACATGTTTAATGGAAAGGGGGAAGAAGACTTCAGAAATGCTGGCTGCCCTGGCTCACAACAACGGAATTTTCTCATATTTTTACTATTCCAGTCTTTCTGAATATTTGTGATCCTGTGTGGAAAGCAGAGGTAAGTTTCAGCCATATGGAATGCAATGGAATTCTCCATATTCTTAGCATGGATTCATTACTTATCAACTTGAATGCTAAGGAAATTGTATAAGATACATTGAGGTTATAATTTGCAACTGGACACATTAAAATATGTAAAAAAGTGAGCATGTTTTCTTTCATTATGTCAATTTATTCATCCTCCTTTAATTAAAGGCAGGAAATGACTGTCTCTATGTTCGTATATTTCTAATTAAAGACAGGCTATGTAGTAATGTGTTTCAGAGAACAGACTTGTATTTTTGGTAGTCTGAGATATATTTAACACTTACTAGCTATATGAATTAATTTAAGTTATATAATCTATCTGAGCCCCAGTATCTTCATTTTGGAATAAAGATAATAAAATTTTCACAGAGTGACTACAGGAACTAAATAGGATAAGTTATTAAACTTCTTGGTATTTCATTGAAAAAATAGTACCTTTTATAACTCATAACTACCATAAATAATCTTCCCAAATTTAGGAATTAATTCCACTTAAAGAAAAAAATAAACTTAAAACAATTTTTCTTGAGTACATATGAAACCCCATATGATACCTAAATCACTTTCACTTATGTTATTTCAATTAATTCTCAAAAATAACTACATTTTTTCCCATTACTGAAACATTTTGCTTTATTTAAACAATTTTATTTTTGTTTCTTCCTAAATTTTAATGGCAATATTAAATGGTATTTTAAAAGAAGAATTTTTAACATACAATTTTATTTCTAAAGTGTTTTTATCCATGTTTGTTTTTATCTTTGCCATGATCATATGTAATACTAAGATAATAGCTAAAAGTAATAATTTTGTGTTCCAAATGTTTGAGTTAACATTCAAAGTTATTTTCTGATTTATTCCAATCTTAGTGTTGAGAATTGAATAGAAACAAATATAGAATGTGACCAGCATATTAGATTTTCAAAAACAATTGTTACTTACATATATGAAAATACTAATCTACTGAATTAATCTCACTTTCATATTACTTCATAAAAAAATTCATCATTCAGTATACCCATATCACTTCACAATTCTACACTGTTTTCTTATATAATTTTAATAGCAAGTCCTCTTCAAACTTCTTGACTCTTTGCTGAATTGTGTGCTAAATGTCCATATAAAGTATTTTATGATCCACTGTGAATTTTCTAATGTGAAATCCAGCTGAAGGTTTTTCTAATTTGAATTTAGGAATGTTGTTTCCTCAGCATAAAAAATGTTAATGCTAAAGAATGAGTAATGACTGAACACATGTCTTTTCAATTACATTTTAAAAATTGAAAACTGAAGCTAAAGAAATTAAACAATTCATCCAAAGTCACAAATACATTATGTTGCCCATCTGTATTTTTAATCTGTCTCTGTAGCAGCTAAGCCCATGTATTTTCTGTGATAATAATTTGACCTTATAATTTCAAAAATAGAATATTATCAGTAAGCATTGATACCATAATTTTATCAACAAATTACTACCTTTTGCTTTCTTTTTTCTGTAGTAAATCATTGATTAACTTATAGATGGCTAATTAGTGTACTGAAATTGTGAGGCTATGAGTTGATATTCTCTATAAACCACTACATATATGAGTGTTACTATTTTGAAATTATTAATAAATGTGGCTTTAAAATCTCTCTTAGATCTTGATTTATTTCTTTATACACTAGTATATATTCTGAGAATTGAGCCTGACCAACTTTAGTGAAATGTAAAAACATCAATTATTCAGTTTTCCATATTGAAACAGTACTCTGACATAATTATGAAAAATATTCTAAGGCAATTCTAATAAAAGAAATTCTGCTAACCACTCAGTATGGTCCCTTGATCAGTGGTGCACAAATGAACCCTGTGGTCATTGCCCAAAGCCAATAATGATTGGACCTTACTAGACATGGATTTAATGTAATTATGAAGCTGAGATGGATGTTGTCCAAAACATTGAATTAGATTCTTTTCCTCTTCTCTAATACATTAACCTAAACCATGAGCAAATATTTAATTTAAATTTAGTAGAATTAAACAGAGTACCAGGGTCAAGAAGCAAATTTCTTTGGTGATGCCTTCAGTCTCAATTTTTCTGACCTTTAATTGAAGATAGGTCAATTTAGTAAAAATATAAAAAGATGGAAAAAAGCAGTCATTGCATTACTAAGTGATCTAGATTCCTACTCAGTACCACAGAAAGCATTACAATAATGGAAAGTTAAATAGACCAAAAATGCAGTAGAAGCAAAGGCGCCTCTCTCCACCAGTCAAAATGTCATCCTGCAATTCTTTGAACCTAATTTGGCCTTTAATAAAGAGTTTCTTTCTTAGTTGGGGCATCAAAGAAATTATCATAATGTAGTTTTTGCAGAATGTTGGTGTTAATATTTTCTTGATGGTAGAGATTTGGAAGGGCAAGATATATGAATGTTTTGCAAATGAAAGCCCTGAAGAGAATCTCTAGACAACTTATTTAACTAATGTTAAATATTATTGTCACTTTTCATTTTGAGTGGCTCATAGAATCTGCCTCAGGAATCCTTAGAAGACAAGTAAGAATCTATTTTGATGAAATAGTGAAAAAAATTTTTAAGTTGATAACATTAGTGATGTTCAACCAGGTAAAAGACATGGATCTACACTCAAAACACTGAAATAATGAGTTACAGTGTCAGAGGTATCCTTCACTACCCTACCTTAATACATCCTTGGGAGTGGGAAGCTTAAGGCTCTAGGAATCATGTGTACTTTGTTAAACATTGTCAAACGGCATTTTTCTTAAAGAAAGCTGTAAATGAGGAAAACTCTTAACAGCATTACTTGATGTTGACAAACTAATATAATC
>JAQZBX010089801.1:0-12586 GCA_029593785.1 Cabassous unicinctus
TGGTGGGGCTTCATTTTGAATAGTTTATATTGCTTGAAGTTCATTGATCTTGTCTTCTGCAACGCCTAATCTGCTATTAATTCTATCCAGTAGAAATGGTATATTTCTTTAAGTTCCATTTGGGTCTTTTTAAATATACTCATAACTTTTCTATGTTCATGTTTTCCTTTACATCCTTGAGCAAATGTATAACACAGCTGTCAAAGTTCGTTTGCCAATTCCTTCATTTCTGTCATTTCTGGGTCTGTTTCTATTGATTTATTTTTCTCCTAATATGGGTCACATTTCCCTCGTGGGAATTGTTGATTGGATACCAAACATCATGAATTTTGTGTTACTGACAGCTAGATTTTGCTATATTCCTTTAAATGTTCTAACATGCAGTTACTTCCCTATCAATTTGATTCTTTTGAGCTTGCTTTTAAGCCTTGTTAGGGTGGGTCTAGAGAAGCCTTTACTCTGGGGCTAATTTAGCCTCATTACTAAGACATGACCCTCTCAAGGACTCTATCAAATGCCCTGTGTAAAATCTTTCCCTTCTGACCGGTGGAAATCCAACTATTCCCAGCTGTGTGAACTCTGGGAATTGTTAGGTCAACTATTTCCAATTACAGTGTCTCCAGTTTTGGGGAGTTTTGCCCATGTATGTGCAGGTCAGTACTCAGCTAAAGACTCAAGGGAATCTTTTCAGTTCTTCAGAGCTGGTTGCACAAGATATCTGGGGAACTATTCCCTGGCTGGAGTGGGAAGCTGTTTCCCAAAAATGAGGGAGTAAGAGATGGTTGGGCACCGACTTCAGCTGATTATAAATTCGGTTGGCTAAAGTCCAATCCTAAGTACAGCTGAAGTTTGAACCAGTCCAAGTTGGAAAGAGGCCAGTAGCCTCCATTTTAACTCTGCCCCCGGCACAAGGGGAAGCAGGGCTGATTGAAAATCACAGTGACAGTAGGCATTGGCTTCTTTCCACCCAGGTCGGTTTGCTGCCCTAGCCTGGGCTCCAGCCCTGCCTCCAGCAGGGAGGAAGATGAGGGGACCTGCACCAGCCTCTCTGGGCAACTGTAGTCACTTTCAGCCAACATGCACTAGATTGCTGTGTACCCATGTGGGTACATCCCTGCCCCCAATAGGACAGGAGTGAGGGTAGTGTTTCCTCAGCATCTCCAGGCAACAGCAGGCACTTTAGGCTTGCATGGACTAGATTAGGGATTCTTAACCAAGGGTCCACGGACCCCCAAGGAGTCTGTGGAAAGATTTCAGGGGGTCCATAAGCTTGAATTGAAAACGCAAACTTTATTTTTGTGGGGATGTGTTGGTGCAGGAGTGATATATTTATCAAATAATACACAGTATAGTGTGGACTTAGTATTTTTATTTTGATGTAGCATGTTCTGAGTGCAGTGGATAACTGTGTGCAAAAAGGTTAGTAAGGATGGTGGAGATGGTTTTACGACACAGTGAGAAAACACAAATTTCTAAATGTTTGCTGAAAATGACCGTTTGAACAGATGTTGAACCATGTTATAAGGTATTGAAATTATGGGAAAGTTGTAAAACATAATTTTGAATAACTCTAAAATTTAATTTAAAGACATGCCAATGTTAAGTGTCATAAAACTATCTGCTGCTCCATTCTGAGAAGGGGTCGACAAATTTCACCTGACTGGCAAAGGGGTCTGTGGAACAAAAAAGGTTAAGAACCCCTGGACTAGATTGTTGGACACCTGTGGTTCCATTCCCACTCTCCCCCACCCCCAAAAGGATATAATTCAAGGCAGCTGAAGACCCAACGGGGAATCTTAGGTTGGGATGGTAAAGAAGACCCATTCAAAACAGCTATGACATGTTTTTTCCTTCTGGTCCAAACTTATTCCACATTAGAATAAACTAAGAAATTCTATATCATTAACTGCCTGTAAAATTTTAAGTGATTCCGAGTTTAACAACCACCTTTCCTTTCATCTCTTACCAAACCATTTTAAGCTGCATCTAGAATTCAATAAGAAAAATTAGAATAAAAAAATGTTTACAGTTTTCTCAGATTTATTTAACATATCTGAGAACAGATAAATCACAGCTTCTGAACTTCAGCAAGAAACAATACTTAGAAGTCACACTTATGAAGAAAAAAGTTAAATATAATGAACCATGAGACACTATATATACCATTTCAAAATAGTCATGAGACTCATCCATTATGATTCTCCAGATCCAGGAGAAATGCACCAAACTGGAATTCACTCGATATTGAAGGTTAGACACAGTTTGTTTTAACACACAGGTAATGGTTCTCGGGAATGAAAATGCACTCTGTATTCCTGTTAGGATAACACTGTATTAGCCTAACTAGACATAGCTCTCAATTGAAAATCTAAAGCATATTTCTGGGGAAGCGGGTGTGGCTCAGTGGATGGAGCCCCCGTTTACCATATGGGAGGCCCGGGTTCACTTTCCGAGGCCTCCTTGTGAGGGCACGCCGGCCTGAGCGGTGCGGTGGGCTGATGCAGCAACCTCACGGCAGGAAGCGGGTGTGGCGCAATGGATGGCGCACCCGTTTACCATATGAGAGGCCCCGGGTTCGCTTCCCAGGGCCTCCTTGTGAGGGCAGGCCGGCTCGCGCCGGCGCCGTGGACTGATGCGGCAAGACCTCACAGCAAGGGGGAGATAAGCAGACACAGAGAGGACGCGCAGCGAATGGACACAGCAACACAAGCAGCAAAGGGGGGGGATAAATAAATAAAATAAATAAATCTTTAAAAAAATAAATAAATAAAGCATATTTCTGCATACATTCTGTCTCTATGGTCTAGAACACTCTTACTCCAACTGTCTCTGTGTTAGGCCTTAAAGGGTATTTCCTCAAGGAGACTTTCCTGCCCCCACTGCAGGTAGTTATGAGGAAGTACAGTGTCTAGTGATACAAGGTATTCAAAAATACTGTTTAAAGAATATAATAATGGAAGGTTCAGGGTTTTGTCTGTTTGTTTTTCAGTTTCCCAGGATTTTAATAGGATCATTGTCTGGGTCTTCTCCGACAAGCACGTTTTTATGATAACCTATGGTGAGACCCAAGAACATTTTAAATTATACAAAGAGTTAAACACACCACCATGCTGACTTCCAAAGTATATTCCCCTCTTGGGGTGGGATGGGGGAATTCCTTTGGAAGACTTTTTTGAAGTCTGATGGTATTAAGTCCAAGTTAGAAGACAATATAAAGAAACATGCTCATTTTTATTCTTTTTGCTTTAATATTTTTGGCTCTCACCTCCTCTTGAAAGGAGGTATTAAGATTCTAATTCAAGGATTGTCAAACCTTAGTTTTATGACACTCCAACGTTTTCAATTATCTCAAGAAGACTGAAGAATAGCTTATTTTTTAAAATTATCTGTTTATTATAAAAAGCTCATTGTAGAAAATCTGTAAATGACAAAAAAAAAGAAAAATTACCCATATATGAGCATTACTAATATTTAGCTGTATTTCCTTTCAATCCTTTTACTATGTATACAAAATTGGAAATATTCTGAATATAGTCATTTATCCTGTTTTTATTTTAATTAAAAACTAATCTTAAGCACATCTTAAAATTATCAAAACACCTGCTTATAAAAACATTAGTATACACACAAAAAACGTAAAGGACACCTCCCACCACAATCCCAAAGCTTAGCAGTAACAACTTTAACAGCCAGGAATGTATTCTTATATTTTTCTGTATCATAAGCATTTTGCCATTATTATTAATTATTCTTCAAAAATATGATCTGAAAGGCATCATTATATTCTACATCATATATACCATAAATTTAAAACTATTTTCTGAATTTTTAGATAACGAAGCAACTAAGTTCCTTAAGCTATATTTCTAGGTATAAGGGTACAAACGTTTTCTAGGCTCTTTTCCTCTGCAAAAGTACCCTCCTTATATGTCACCCCATTTCATACTCCCATTAGGAGCATATCAGTGTGTCTGTCTCACAAACTTGTTTTTGATATGTGAAGATTAATATTAATCCATTTAAATATTTGATAAATGCATTCTTACACTGTATTGTGATAATTTGTATGAGCCTCTTCCTGTCAACTGACTTGAGTAGGCAAAGTCTATGTCTTCTTTATCTTTAAACCTCTAGAGTCTAGCATCATACATGAAACATTCATTCATTAGTTCCACAGATTAATTTAGTGAATGTCTATTATGTATCAGATACTGTCCCAGTTCCTAGAGATCCTGCTCTTATGGAGCTTACATTCTATTGGAGGTAGACAGAAAATAAACAAGAATAAAATTATAGTATACAAGGGTAATGAGTGCTACGGTCAAAAATAATGCAGAAAAGTGGATTAGGGAATAGGAGAATGGAGAGGACTTGTTATTTTCTGTAAGCTGGTGAGGAAAGGCCTCACTGATAACATGGCATCTGAGCAGAGATTTGAAAGAAGTGAAGGAGCACACTGTCAGGTATCTGGAGGGAATGTTATGTCAGGCAATGCTAAGGCCCTGAGTTGAAAGCATGCTTAAGATGTATGAAAGCAGAAAGGCCAATTTGGCTGGAGCAGAGTGAGGGAGAGAACAGTATAAAAATGGGATCAGAGAATGGAAGACGGTACAAGTACTTTGTAATTCTGTTTGAGATTAGAAGCCATAAGAGGGTTTTGAGAAAAGAAATGGCATGATTCTGATGTATTGTCAAAAAATCATGAGCTGCTATTCTGAAAATATATGGTGGGTGCTAGGATTACTGGGGGGAGGGGACGACGGACCTGTTAAGAATTTATTTCAATAATTTGGGCAAGAAATGATGATGGTGCAGATTAAGATAACTGAGATGAGGAAAGGATTCTGAATATATTCCAGAGGTAGGGCCCATAGATTTTGCTCAGGTATTAAATGTGCCTGGCATGAGAAAGAGAGGAGCCGGATGAATCCAAGTTTTTGGCTTGGACAACAGAAGGGATGAAGCTGCCATTTACTAAGAAGGAAAAGACTTCAAGAAGAGGATTTTGGGAAGAAGTGAGGAAATCATGAGTTTTGTTTCTGGATGTTGAGTCTGAGATGCTATTAGTCACCTCCCAAATCTCAGTGATGCTAACATAACACTGATTGTAGGTTGGTGCCTTTTTGTTCCGTATCTTTTTCATTCAGGGATTCAGGCTGAAAGAACAGGCCCCATCTCGAATATGCCATTCTCATGGAAGAGGGAAAAGAGCTGGCATATGTCACTTCTGCTCACATTCTGTTGGCCAAAGCCTGTCATATAGCTAAGCCTAAGGTCAACTGGCCGGAAATATTTTGTCCACAGGGAGGTACTGCAAGTTACATGGCTATAGGCAGAAATATATAATATTTTCACAGTACTGGGAACAATCACATAATCTACACTACACTACCCAAGTAGAGATGTCAAGTAGGCAACTGAATATATAAAACCAGGATACAAGGTAGAGTTATCAGGTTGGAGGTAAGTCTTAAGTCACCAATGAATAATGGTTTTTAAAGACATGAAACTAAATCACTCTATGAGTACAGACAGAAAAAAGACATAGCCCAAGGAGAGTCCAATGTTTATAGGTAAAGGAAATGAGAAGGAACCTGCAAAAGACTGACAAAGAGTGGCCAATGAGGTAGATGAAGAACCCAGAGAGCTGAGTTCTCAAAGCCAAGGGTTCACTGTGTCAATATTGCTGATAGATCAAGTCAGATGAGAAATGAACATTGACTACTGTACTTAGTAGAAAGGTCACTGGTGACCTTTACAAAAGCCTGATTAGAGTGAGTTTCAGAGAAAATGGGAGAAAAGGAAATGGAGGCAGCAAATGTAGAAAGCTCTTTTGAGTTTTGCTGTAAAAGGAAGCAGATAAATGGATAAGTAGCTGAAGGGTGGCTTTTTTGGGGGAAGGGTACCATTGTTTTAGACGATTTTCTTAAAATGGGAGAAATAACAGCATTTTTGTAAAAATTCAGGAATTTTACAAGGATCACATACACTGTTAAACTTAGGAAGCTCAAGTGAAAGTGAAAAAGCAAACACAATTCTTTATGGATATTGCCCAAGAAACATCACATTAAGTGGACTCAAGTTAGAATCCCAACATCTTCTATGTCTGACATAATATGACCCATCAATGGCCCAAACAGGTTAACAAAAGCTGACTTCAGACAGGCCCAAGAAGGCCAGGAGCCACAGCTATGAGTAACTCTTCTGTCCCTAGTGCTTGGATGAGTGGGTGATCTGACTGGAACATCAACCGCCCTTGATCATTAGGAATGATTGCCCTTATCTGGTTAGCAATGCTACCGCTGCCTACCTTCTTCCACATGGGTCTGGCTAGCATCTAGCACATCATAGCTGATAAATACTTCTTGTCTTAGCTTGCCGCAGGGCTGCTGATGCAAAGTACCAGAAATGGGTTGGCTTTTATAATGGGGATTTTATTTAGGGTAAAAGCTTACTGTTCTGAGGCCATGAAATGTTCAAATCAAAGTACCATGAGAGATATTTTCTCACCAAAGTCAGCAACTGGTCATTCTGGGGTCCTGCCATATGATGAAGCAAGATGGTGGCTGATTTCCGCCAAGATTCCTGCCCTCCTCTCCAGGCTCACCATCTTTCAGAGCCCAGCTATGGGCGACCAGGCATAGGGCTGCTTTAGCCTTGAGCTGCTCCATGGACTCAGCCCATTGGAGGCTTCTCTCTGTGCCTCTGTACTCTGTTGATTCTAGACTCCAAGACCTCTCTCAGTCTCTCGGGGCTTCTCTGCCTTTCTTCTGTGTAGGCAAACCTGCAGTCCTCTCTCTACTTTCTCCTTTCTCTCACATGACAGGATCAAAAATGGTGGCTTCTTTTCTCTGTGTCTCTCTCTGTCTCCATTTATATAAAGCTCCAATAAGAGGGCAGAGACCCAACCTAAGTCATGCCTCAGTGACATATTCCAATCAAAAGAACCCCATACCCACAGGAATGGATTAGTTCAAATACATAATCCTTTTGGGGGGGAATTCACCAAATTCAAACTGTTAGTCCTAATAAATATTTTTTATTAGGCTGTCAATCTATACAGAAAGAGTCCTATGGAAATTGGATTAATTTGAGTAATTCGTTGGAAGCTTCAAGTACTTTTGGTATTAGACCATCTATCACCCAATCCCCTAATGTGCTTCTAGACCCAATCTCTCATAGTTCCAGGAGTAATCTAGAATCAATCTCCTTTAAATAGGGTTAACAAAACAGAGATTATAGCACTCACTTTGCAAAAGGATTTCTTTAAATTGTGACCTTCCCAAGTGCATTTAAAATAAAAATTTAGAAATATTCAATTTACACCACTTCTTGGGACTACTGTTTATATAGACTAGTTAACCTATAATTCCTTCCTTTCTCACAAGCTGGGCCCACCAATCCCAGATGGTGAATGGTGGTGTAACATTTAGTTTTTTGTTGGACCACCAAGTAAACTACTATTAACCCTCAGAATCATATAATTTATCAAAAAATCTGGATAAGATTTTTTGGATGGCTCAAGAACAATTTTTTTAGGGTTGATTTGTTTCCTGATGTTGAGAATGTGGATTGTGCATTCGAATGAGTTATTTTGCAATCTAGTTCAACCTCTTCATTTTGGAGATGAGAGCTTACTTGTTCAATCAACTTAACACTAACTAGTTAGTAGCCTTAAATTATAGCCCAAGAGCTTTTTATTTAGCAATGCATTTCTAAGAGCTAAACTAGAATTTCCTCCCCCGATTCTCTCCCCAACAACAAAAATTAGGCACTACATTACTGTATACTACAGTTTATAAAGATGCTCTCAAATATTGAAATGAGATTAGGATTACTTTAATACCAAAGAACATTTTTGCAATGACGGAAATGTTCTTCATCTGCATTGTCCAACATGGTAGCCAAGAGCCACATGTGGCTACTGAGCACATGAAGATACAACCAAGGTACTGAATTTTTCATGTGGCTAGCAACTACTGTGTGAGACAGCATAGCACTGTATTGTGTTACATCCTCTTGATGTAACTTTCAGTGAATACAAAACTCTGGAAATTGGCTGTGAACTTTTTAAATTAAATGTTTAAATTTTTAAGAGATACCACCATTCCTCATTATTGGCTGCCAAAAATTTGAGTTGTCCTATGCAAACGTTCCCAGCTGAGGTCGAACAAGGTGACTGCTCTGCCCTGTTGTTTCAGCTTTCATTCACTGCTCTAAAATGTTCTGAAGACAACAATACTGTTTCTAGATGTGGTTAAAAGGAGGCAGACTTTAAAAGAACTTCCACGGTAATCAATGCATGCAAATTTAAGGAAGAAACAAAAGATAAAAGGTATTTTTTAAACAGAAACACACATAAAACAAGTTTATTGATCCATTGTGAAATGAGGCCAGAGGTTCCCAGGAACCCAACCCTGAATTTTCCCTAGGGCCAATAGTTCAGTATTCCCTAATTCAGTGTTCCTGGTGACTTTATAGACCATAACTACCATGAATAATGAGAAATGCCTATTTATATTGTATTTTGCCAGATGTGAAAAAGGAGAAATCGATATAATAAACATGCATGTGTGTATATATATGCATATGTGTCTAATATCAATGGTAGTATACATCTATCAGATGTTGGTAACATTAGTTGCCTCTAGGAAATAGAAATGGGTAGCTGGGTCAAAGTTGGAAGAGAATGGCCCTATGTTTGAACATTCTTAATTGTGAATCATGTGAATGTTTTATCTACTTAACATTAATTTTAAATATTTTAAGATTTACAATTTATGGTAATTTCCACACCATTCTCTAAATTTCTTTCCTACATGTTTCAAATCCATGACTGACAGTTAAACTAAATACTATTTTCTGGATATATCTATAAGATGGCCTGCAAGCAATGCTTAAAAATAAATGTCATAAATGACAATACCTCAGCTTCCATAAAACCGTACCTCCCCTCACCCCCCATCCCTAGGTAAATCCAAATAGCTGTTGACAATTGGATATTAATTAATTTTCTTATATGGTCATAGTAAAATGAGTATCTCTTCTGCCTAGGAATGGCAGCAAAGTGCCCTATCTGGAGCCACACTGAGCTCAAATCCTGATTCTGCCTCTTACTAGCTGAGTGACTTCAGGAAAGTTACATAAAGTCAGTATTTTAGTTTCCTCATTTAAAAACACATGAATAACAGTGCCCACTTCATTGGCTCTTTGTGAGGATTAAATGTGTTAATTATCCTGTTAACAGCTATTATAATACACACAAGTATGTTTTTACCATTAGGTCTATTTAAAAACCTCTAGAAGCCTTTAAAAATGCTCAAACAATTCTGTATTTTGCTACATTAATTCTAAACTATAGTGTTTCTTTTTAAAATATATCTTGAATTTGGGGAGGAAATTATAGCATCTCAAAATTCCAAATAACTTTTAAGAAATTACTTTTAGTTTCTCTTGAAAAAGAAAATACAGTTGGAATTCCTATGGCACTAGTATAGAATTCAACTTGGATTCCAGTGCAGGCTAGCTCTAGGTTGTAGCTTTTGATGTTTTTCTGTTTCTTATTTTTTTCTCTAAACATACTATATATTGGCATATCTCAAAAAAAAAAAAAAAGAAATAACCTAATTAGAATGTTTAGGTAATCTAGTTCAGTCAGAATGGAATAATAATATGTATCACTAAGGGATATAACTTTTTGGATTTGTGTTTTAGCAAACACATGATATCCTAATGGTATATTAATAGTTCCCTTTATACTGTAAACTGATTATAAAATGGTTAGGAGTTGTAAAACAAGGAAAACCTTACAAACGTTATAACAAGTATACTCAATGACTAACAAATTCTGTTAAAAAATATAGGCATAATTTTTAAGGTAAATGTATCAGATTACACAGTTTAGTTCTCAGCACATGAGGTAAAGAAGCACATATGTTCAACAAACATTTATCAGGAAAAAATTCCAAGCTAGTAAGTGAGCTGCTCTTATTTACATATGACATTTATTAAGGAAAAAAGCATTCTGTGGGACCCAGACCCTCTTAATCTGCCAGCAAAATCAGACAGATGAAATACAATGTAATAGAAATAACAATTTTCTTTTTCCATGAAACCAAGTCTAGGGATGCAAGCAAACTTAAATGCAAAAATAAAGGCTGTCAGACCAACCTTTTATAAAAATGCCTTCCAAAATCCCATTTCAGAGACAGGGATGAAGGATTTAGGGGAGACAATCTTTGAATCAACATTTTACCTTCAATTCTTTGCTTCACTGACTTCTGACAGCTTGGCAGTTGGGGGTCATCACATTTAAAATATGTTGCCAAAGCTTGACAAATGTAATCTAAGAAAGATAATACAAATTCCAAATGTCTGCAATTGTCTACAGTTCCCAATATTCTACCTCAAAAAGTTACCAGATTTAAAACCCAAGCCACACATGGTATAATTTTAGCAAAAAGCATTATCCAAATTATGAGTCAATTAAGGTAACATTGGAAACCATATACCAAAAACATAAGTCTTATCTCATTTAGTTTTTTGGGGTGATTTGAGGGGGAGGAGTGGGACAAAGGGGAAGTATGCAAGGATTAAGTTAGTTTTTGAACATTTTCCAATCTGATCCTTTCTCACAAGGTTCTCAGTGTATGTTTCTTCTTTAGAATTGGACACTACTGGCTGTCATGATGGTCCACTAAAAATAGGTCTCCATCCCTCATCTTCCCACTGCCAGACAATAGACGTTTGCCACCTTAAGATAGTTTTGAGCCCACTATTTACAGTTGATTATACAACTCCATTCTCAGCCAAAGGTACGAACAGGTATACCTCACCTCTGATAGCATTCAGATTTTAGTTAGGCCAAATAGGAATCATATACCCTTAACTATCCAGCATACTTTTCCAATTATTCTTCTACAGAAAATACATTTTAAGATCTTTATGCTTAAACAATCAAATCTTATGGATCAGAGCAAGATGTTACAAATATTGGGGGGGGGGGGGGGAAGAAAAAAAAAGAAAAAGAAACATGAAAAGATGGATATCATCTTATTTTTAAAGAAAGAAGCCCAAATTCCTTGGTTTTCAAGTTCAAATTTAACTCTATTTAAAAGGCAAAAAAAAACATGGACTACTGATGACACACATTTCCTGATTCCACAGAAAGTTCTTAGATATGCTGGACTTAATGTCAAATTTTGCTTAAACAAACTGTAAAGTATCAGTGCAGAAATGAACTGGAAAGAAAAGACAGTAACATAAACCTACATTTATTTAAAAATGGGTATGATCTCTACCAACTAAAAACCAGATTACGAACCTCTAAGAAATATTCTCTTTTATGGAGTCTTCCAAAAAAACCTACCATTTTGCAATACCTTCTGCACATCAACTTTGAAATTCTTTTTTTAATAATTAATTATTCTTGTCCAGCTATAAGAATTTTTTCAGAGTAATTTACTAGAAAGAATTTGATATAATTTGGTACCTTCCCAGTTGGCAACAAATGGCAGGTGGGAAAACGGAGGAGGAGGAAGATAGAAAGCACAGAATGAATTATAATGGGTAAAAAGCAACATTAAAAAAAAAAAAAAAGTAGGGGTGAGGAATTTGAAACCATAACAGTGATTCAAATTATACATGTATATATATGTATATGTGTGTATATGTGTCTATATATATCATGTACAATTTTGTACCTTAAAAATAAAACTGGAATGATATTTCACTTAAAACACACAACATGCAAACGCTCTGTAATTGTTAAAAAAAATGTACACCAATAAATAAATTCTCACAATTCCTGGTAAATGATATTTCTGGATCAAAAATTACCATTGCAAACACTTTAATCAAATGCTTATTTTTTGTTTTCAGTATTACAATTTGTTGTAATTCATAAACTTCAATCTAATGAAGCTTTAAGATACTAACTGCACATGGGTAGTTAGGTCATCATGTCAAGAACTCACTTATCCAGCAAAGAGATCACTCAGCCACCACTCTTGTGTGAACAATGCTCACTGCTACCTGAACATTAGAAGGTGCATATGAGTTGTTTTGGTGAAAGGAGGCATAACTGTGGCTTTTCTAAATTTCCAATTACTGAACTACATGATTTTTTATCTTGATACCTTAAGGTCATTTGAAAGCAACTTACTTAAATATTATGGTTTAATCAATATATAATGGTAAATGACCATTCAGTAAATTTAAGAAACTCATGTTACAGGCTTACTATTGACTCTGATACTATGCAAAATCACAGCCACAAGTTTCAGTGTAAGAGATTTTTACCTATCTCTCGGGATCACTTTAAAATAAAAACAATCCCACAGTTTAGATAAGAAATATCTTTTAAATAAATTAAAAATAAAATGCTGTCCTGTCTGTAAAATTATAAATATTTCTAGTCCCTTTTACAGATGTTAAAATGCTTATAAATGCATTATCTCCTAGTAAATGTTTATTATGGCACTAAAGCCAGTTATAAAACAAAGACAAAAACAAAACAAAATCCAGTCATCCCAATGGCCTTATGGAAATGTCTATGGGTATTTTATAACTCCTAATATTAGAAAAA